>JAQFZC010000080.1:0-90392 GCA_034695205.1 Dicyrtoma fusca
CTTTCTTGGATTCATCAATTCAGTCCGATTGGTTTCCAAAACTTATTTAAAAACAGTACGAACAACGTTATAAATTATTATCAGAAGAACAAAACTAAAATCGAAATTATTTCGAATTTACAACAAAAATAAAAAAACTTGGAAAAACGAAAAAACTTAAATTAATTCATAATTCAGTGTGAGGTGGATTCTTCTCGAATGATCTGAGGTCAATTACATCGCCACAGAACTTCATGATTGACATTCAGACTAAAAAAAGGAAGTAAGTACTCAGTTAAAATCAACATTCAGTTGCCAATTGTCAGTCTCAGTTCATTAATTAGTTGGAGTTGGAAAATAATAATAATTTAACACAAGTAAAGTTACCTTGATGCTATTGAGTATTCTTGCATCTAAATCCATGGTCCATACTTGATGTTCGATTCGCAATCTGTGATTAGTGAGTTGTAAAGAATTCTTGAATCGTAACGGACAAACGAACAAAGACAGTTGACATCCGCCCTGGCCTGTTGAAGGGAGGGCAGGCGACAGAGCTGTTCACTGGACGATCCCATCCGTACAACTGAAGTGTGAAGAGTTGGTCAAGTTTAGGAGGAAGCTGATGCTTTTGTCCAGAATTCCATAGAATCCCTCCAAAAGTGCATCAGTATTTTTCCATCATCGGTCCATCCTTAAATCTCCACGGTCACGATGCTATGCATTGTATTGTGTTTGTGTATTTAATCTCACCATTTGATTCTTATCTGAGAAAGGGCCACCGTCCTGTCCTTATTTCTATTTAAATCCAAACTGCCTACCAACTGTCACCAAAATAATAATAATTCAAAATAGGCTGTTTAAATACCAACCCAGCGGTTATGTAGGTAGGTATAATTATAACTAGGTACCCCAACCGCTGCACCTAAACAGACAATTTTTCTGACTAGTGAGTTAAAGGGCTAACCGACCGACCACTGAAATGCTTTCAAGCTGCCTTCAATTCAAAATAATATGGACTATTTTAAAACTGTTTCTTTTGAACTGCACAATACTGCACATAATTATTATAAATATGGCTGGGTTTTGAAATAAATTTACCCTTTCTATTTATGTAGTTGCCTGGCACCAACTCTAAACCTGTGTATTAGGTACTAGTTTTGATGTTTTGAATTTAAAGCTAAAAGGGACGAGGGATGCAAGGACGGATGCACTAGAATGAACTAAATGAACCCTTCTTTTTCCTATTTCTAAAATGATTGAGGTTCTCTTCATAAAGGTTGTCGTTGAAGGTGGGCAAATGTACAAAGTCAGCTATTTAACTTTTTGGGTCGTGGGGAACTTTCCGGGAAAGTTGCCAGTTGCTTTATTTTATATTATTAGTCTGTACTACGTGATATTATGCAGAATGCATGCAATTGGACAAAATTCAATTCTAATACTTATATACTTTTATCCTTTTCGAAAAGCTAATATACAGTTTTACAACTTTTTGAAAATGATAATTTTGTTTTGACCTTTTTGAAACTGTTGGTTACTAGTTTTAAATGTTTTTTAAAATGATGATTTCTTGTTTTGACCTTTTTGAAAGTGCTAATTACTAGTTTTTACTGTTTTTCAAAACACTACTTTCTTGTTTTGACCTTTTCCAAATTGTAATTTACTAGTTTTGAATGTTTTTCAAAATAAAAATTTCTAGTTCTGACCGCTTTGAAAAAGGTAGTTTTTGAAAAAAAAATCCCTTTTGTAAAGTATTCTTTCCACGGTTTGCCGGTTTCGAATAGGCTAAAACTAAAAAAGGACCCATCTGTGGAACAGAGCCTGTGCATTGTGTGATTATGCTTTTAATTTTCGAGGTTTAAGAGAAGGGAAAAGCGAGAATTCGTAGCAAAAGTTATTTATTTTCATTAGTCCTTTTTGTTTCAACGAATTTGTTTATTATTTTACTA
Source organism: Dicyrtoma fusca (assembly GCA_034695205.1). NCBI lineage: Eukaryota > Metazoa > Arthropoda > Collembola > Symphypleona > Dicyrtomidae > Dicyrtoma > Dicyrtoma fusca. Next base: position 1,926 of record JAQFZC010000080.1, read on the forward strand.
AGAAATTATAAGATATAAAATAAAGTTATGCGGGAATAAGAGTGGATTACGTAGGTACTTTAGTATTCAGATTCTCCTTTTTTAGGTGTATAGTCATACTCGCTCAGTACCCTCCGATTGGGAAGATGTCCACACCCATTGCAGTGAGCACAATCTTGACAGTACTCGTCATAGCCACTATACCCATAACCTTTGCCAAATCCTAAATCTTGTCTTTGGGCATCGAAGCCTCCACCACCAGGTCCAGACTGCCTCCTATTTCTATAAAGAATCCTCTCAATCTCACTGGGCAAACTCTCCGAAGTTTCAATGAAAACGGTGAGAAAGACCAAACATACTAGAAACAGCAGCCCGGTCTTCTTCTAAAATATTTTAATGTTCCAAAAATTATAGCAAACCAACCACACAATAACGCAAGAATGTATTTTTTAAATCCAACTTTTAAACAAGTAAATTAACAAGAAATTGAATGCATGTCAGTTAAAATTAAAATGAGTTACCGTGATGTGATAGCTCCTAGAATCGAAATGTTTCGTAAATGCCATTGTGTTATTAATTGTTTTTAAAAGGCAATAATTTATTTGAAACCTTTAACAGAACTGCTATCTAATACTGAGGTGGCAGCAGACCACATGGAGAGACACAAACAGCAATCTGATTTCTGCGTGGGGAGATCGTTGATGAGAATAAACTTAATTGAAAAGTTGACGAAGCTTTTATAGATTTGAGTCTAGACCAGGAGGATTTTCATTGTGGTTACAGCATAAAGGGATTCGTAATTTGATTCCCTCGAAGCCTGGCACGATCACCCATAAATAATTTCCCAATATTCTCTCTATTCAAGAGTTTCACACGAGACAAGGTTCTTCATTTTTCTCGTGTGTATACTTCACGGATAGTGGACAAAAAGTGAGTCAGAGATGCCCCACGAGCATGTACATAGTTGCAGAATATTGTCAATTACGAAAACATGTCGTACCTGTTATTCCCAAGATACAACCTAATCGAAGAATACTAGCAGGTAATCGTTTTTTCATCCTGTAAACTTCCTTGAGATTTTTTCCTCCACAGCAACAATAATTGTGAACGAAAGCTACAAAAATACCGAGGGGTAGTTTACAGAAACGTAGAACAGAGATGATGCATTAATAGCTGTAGCAAGTAGATATCGAAAAGGGCTGGTAGTCAGGAACATGATGGACATCGACCCACACATTTCGCCTGTGTCGATGCAATGTGTCCCAAGTCCATCCAATGATCCATTGCGAACTTGGGTCCCATTGCAATTAAGTGGAAAATGGACTAATTTGCTTACTTATCTTGATCTTGGCAGAAAAATAAAGAGCATATAAAGTTTATTGTTAGACACTGTATTTTTTTCATTCGAGCACGCACCACAAACTCTCTCTTTCAACCAAATTCTCACATATCCTAATCATTGCGGGCAGAAAACAAATTTACTAATTCAGTAAAACTTTTAAAATTGATTCAAAAATCAAGAGTTCTTGGTCGCCACAACCAATAACTTTCACAACATCATAATGCGTATTTCAGAAATGCAACAAAAAGGAACCATCAACTTTGTACCCATGCAATGGGTCTTGAAAGCGTTTTCAAGACTAATTTTTGTAATAATTACTCCCAAAGTACGATTTCGTGACAGTACGCGAATGAAATTACACATTTAATGTGGCTGGCGTAATAATGCGTGAAGATATTGTACTTACGTATTCGTACAACAGTAAAACAAACAGATATTCTAGGGTAAGTATGTACCTACGACGATGCAAACTGTACTATGAGTACCTGTATTGCAGTGCTTGCATTGTTGAGATCGACAAGGGCAATTTTGTTTTTTAAAATTATATTTGTTATTGCAAAATACATCCTGTATCCTGAGAAGAAAGTAACTAAAGAACTCACAAAATGAATACGATACCTACCTATACTATTTTTATAAATAAGAAGAAATGTTAAGTACGCTAACAAAAAAGCTCGATTTCAGGATTAAGATTGGAAGCTAAGGTACAAAATCGTGTCTTTTAGACTCCTATAATGCTAAATATTAACTGTAACTGGACGTAGAACGAGAATGAATTACTGTTAAACCTTGCTTGATCATGCTCAATGATAATTACAATGACTTTTCTTTGGTGTACAAGGCTGTGGCGGTGGGAAAACCCCTTTTTTGTAGTGAGATCTTGCCTTTTTTTAATTCAACTAATTGCGTCTTGTACCGTTGCGATGAGCCTAAATTAAAACACAGGTATTTTTGTTTCATTTAACTACAAACACTACAGAAACGAATGTAATAATTACAATAGGTACCTAACTACAAAGAGGTAATATGCTGTGTGACTTTAACCTTGAAATGTGTACACTGATCAACTTTAACTGATTGATTCAAATAAGATAAGGTACTTCGATTTATTCTTTGGCAACCGTAATAGTTCAAGAAAAATATTTGACATTAATTTGATATTACATATAATTGCATTATATTTTCTGAGAACATATTATTATACAGATTAAATGAATTATTACAATTAATTACACATGTTGTGTAAACTAAACTAAGTTGGTACATAAACAAACACATGCGGTATACATTATTATAATATGGCAAATAATTTGGCACAAAACTGTTTAACAGTGTTTTGTAATTATAGGTGAAAGAGTGTTCAAAGACACTGATAATGAGCGTATGAATCCCAAGTTTAAGTTACTGGGGAATTTCTATTTACTACTCCCGCAACCTACTCCCACAAGAAAAGGATAACTTGGTTAAGAATTCTTCTAAAACGATTGTCGATTACATGCAATCTAGGCATGCTAAGTGGGTTTTACTTTTCCCAATTCTTTTAAAATACACCGAATTAAAATTACTTATTTATTGCACACATGCCCCCTACAAGAAAGTAATTTTAAATTAACTACTGAATAAAACAATTAAAACAAGTACAGAATGTACTTACTACCTCCTAAGTATAATTTTAACCTAACCTAGTAAAAATTGACGATGTACCAAACCACAGTGAGAATAAGGTAGCTAATTACACTCAATAAAATCAAACGTTTAGTGTAATTCGGCATTTTATCTATTTCAATTTCTAACTGATGTACCCGACGTCCTTGAAGCATGGAAGACTTCGTAATAATATCATGACGAGAGTTGGTAACCCCCACTAATTTTACCCCATCACCACTTAAATTCCTACTTAGAGTATTGAGAGTATTGCTCTGTGACATAATTTGACTTGGACCAGGAATTGAACTCGAACCATGTGCTATATTGCTGACTTTATTTTTTCCTACCACTAAGACTACTTTATCTTTTTTAAATTTAGGTTTAGGATGATTCGTTTTAAAGGAAAACAATTTCTTGGTCAAATCCAATAACTGAAGTTTAGGAGGACCAGCCAATTTCTTATTTCTACGAAAGTAGCCATATGCATGAAGTTGGTGATCAACACGGTGTTTTCTTGGGGGTTTCCACATTGGGCCATCCCTTCCTATGCCGTTGTTACCATAAAGCAAATAAAATTCAACAGGGTGGCCCGGGTATTGTCAAGCGGATAAGGACTGAAGGTCGTAAAGTGTCTGGAATAAAATCAAATTGTACCAAAATTATTAACATTTCCGATGTTACATAGATTTCATGCCTACAATCTAAAAATAAAAGGTGTTAGAGAGCTCAGAAACTTGAGCGGTGACCGGTGACTAATGATGATGAATTACCTCCAAAAGAGTTGAAATACTCCAGGCTTGAGTTGGACAACTTCCGGAGCAGTGCGAACCATTTTTATTAGTTAATTCAGGCAGTCCACGCCACGAAGAAGAGTTCAGATGCTGAATATGACGGGCGAGAACTTGCTTCACATGAACTAAAGCTTTGACTTCCTCTCCAACCCGTGCGTGAATTTTCACGTAGCTCCGTAAGTAAAATCCTACTGGCCAAAGCCATTCCTGAAAATATAATATTACATCATTGTTTTGAAAGTTCGTATCAGCTGATAACGAAATATCTCTCTGCAGATCTGACTCTGAGTAAGATAGCACTATAAATTGCAATTAAATTTAACTTACGGGCCCATTATGATAGTTGAATCCATGAGCAACCTTCATGTCACTAGAATCATTCGAATTATCATAATCCCCACAGTAATTCCAATCCGCCGGGTCCAAAGTTTTCAAGCCCAAAGGTCCAAGTAAAAGTTCCTTTACTTTCTCCAAAGCTTTTAGTGCACGATTAGTCGAAAATAATTCATCAGCAACACCCATCGCAACTACGAAATTCGGTCTAAGTTGATAATCAGCATAGCCTTGAGTGGCATTTACAGTATCCTTGTAAATGGACCTTCGATGAATGAGCTCATTCTTGTCTTCTTCGTCCACCCAGAAATTCGGTTCAAAGTTCGTTTTGATCGTTTCATGCCACTGAGACCAACTCCAGCGAGCCCCATCATTATTCACAACAGCATCGTAACGGAAGAGTCCGGCCTTGTAAGTCTGGTCTATAAACTTCAGGACAGCGTAAGCTAGAGCTACAATTTCAACTGGAGAACCATCACGAGGAGTTGCAGGTAAACCACGATTGCCAGCTTTATCACTGGAACCCATTTTATCCATCCATGTGCCACAGTTGAATCGATTTCCTCCAGAAGGGAAGCCAGTTTTGTGATCAACAAAAACTTCGATATTAAATCCTTCATCCTTCATGTGTGCATCGATGGTCTGACCAGCATTTCTTTCTCTAAACCGTATTCCTTGAAAGTGACGGGAAAGTGCCTCGTACATAGTATCTTCCAAACTTTCTTCCTGTAGTTAAGATTAAAGAAAAAACCAGATTGGAATGATAGATGAATTAATAACAATTTATAGCAAAAATCAAAACTAAGCAAAAATTAGACAAAATGATTTGAAGATGAATTACAGCAGAATTGTCCAGAACGGGCTGCGCTAAATCATTTGGATACATCCGAAAAACTCTCTCCTTAAGAATAGCTTCTCCTGAGGGAACCATCTGGCAGTAGCGAACAATGGAATAAAGCCAAAACCATGTAGCATCCCGACAGTTATACCGAGAATGAGTTCCCTTGTCCAGTAAATTAGGTATTAGCCCATGTCTCAAAACGGTAGCGTAGCCTAAAATTGTTGTTTTTGCTTCCTGGACCCTGCCCGTCACCAGAAAAATTCCTGGCAAAGCTATAAAAGTGTCCCGTCCCCAATTCCTCATGTAACCGGTTGAGAAGTGAGGTAGTCCAGCTGACAGGGTGATAGCATCCTTCTTATTAGGCAAGTAGCCCGACTTTGAGTGTCCCGTAACTTGAAGGGAGGCCAAAGCAAGTTGTTTGGCGAAGGGGGATCCTTTTTGCACAAATCCATTCATGAGTTCCCATACTCTTTTGTATGCAGCAACGGTGACAATCATGATCACAATATCAAAGAATCTAGGAATTAAATTCCTAGGTAAGTCACTGACATACTGAAAGGCGTTCTTTAGAAAGATACCAACTTCCCTTGTTGACTCGCTCCGCAGAAGTCTCGAAGCAATGTAACTCATAAGCCAATCTCCAGCTCGTAGATTGTCACAAAGTGCATGGCCCAAATCATCATTTACACGTATCTCACTGAGAAGACTAGCTACTCCTTGAAGACCACAGTAAACGAATGACCCATAGTTTGGAACAGCGTAAGTTCCTCCTTGACCATCGGTATCATCCCGTTCTTCATCTTCACAGCAATACAATATTTTATTCAAGGCGCCCAGTGACACAGACCGAAAGATTTTAGTCACACTCTCCTGCTTTAGAATCTGCTCCAGGTCTTTTATTGCCTGGACAGAAGAAGGCTGAGGTTGAGTCTTGATTACAACAATGTCACCCGGTTGAAAATCAACAAAATCTATAATGGTATCGCGATTTTCCTTGCGAATGTTAATAAATTTTGCTTCAGCTGGGTTCACGTCTTGAGAAGAAATAAGGCGGTAAGTATCAAGACCATTTATGAAAACAGGACTCTTCTTGTACCCATTAGGACGCTGATACGGGGCACCGTTAATCCTACAACGAAAAAAGAGATTATTAAATTGCCTATTACTGCCAATCTATCTATACCCGTGTCTAATGCCTCAAGAGAAGAATTTAAACCCCCATAAGAAATTTTTACAAAACAAAACAACTACTTAAGAATAAGTTAATACACTGCCATGAATAAAATTATAGCAAAACGGCTTGTCAGGCAAACTTCATTTCAATAATGCAATGTAAAGTTCCTAAAACATAATCGGGGGGAAATTTCTTTGGACAGTAAACGGAAAAATAGCTCACGCTACAAGTGCTTTGAAAAACTTACCCGACAAGTCTGGCTTCGTACATGACGCTGGTCACATCAGCAACACCGATGTTCAAGGATCTAGTGTAAGATTTCCCTCCTTCTTCCGGTGGATAACTAAATGAAGTGTACGCTATCAAGATAACATTTTCTCCAGTGGACTCACAATGTCTAGTCACGGCGACAATTTCAGGTGTATGCTGATCTATGAAAATTTGATTGTAAGTGGATCCCAATGTTCTGTGTAGGTTATTCAGGAAAGCTTTTGCTTCTGTAATCCCTGTTGCAACAGTTGAATATGGCCTTGTTTCGTCCACGACATGAATCTGAAATACAAAATGCAAAAGTCAGTGTGAAATAGAACCCCTCCAAAGTACATATCTGGATCTGACAATAACATGCGTTTCAAAAGAAAAATAAACTGTCCACAAGAGTGTACACCGAAATGCCCAGCACAATAATAAATAAATATAAGTAAGCAATTAACTAATAATTACGTGATGAGGGACGAGTTCATCAAAGCCACGGTTGCTTCCAATGGCACAGTTAGCGATTGCAACCAGTGCAGCAGTGGGCAAGCAATCAAATACGGATCGTTTCTCAATAGGGCTTGGGTTATCATGGGTTTGGTCCATGAACAGTGCATGAGGAATTGAAGTTTGAATAACATCTTGACCAGTTTTCTTGAATGCTCCGATTGGGGAGCCCCCATAACGGAAGACAAGCCGCCCTAATTCGTGAGGTGACCAGGCTTGCAGTGCCTCTGAGTGTAAAAAATTATTATATTCAAATAACAACGAATAAAACTACAAATAATAACAGCAAATAATTGTTATCAAAACCATGCAGTATTAACTTTGTAAAATTAATATTTTAGTAAAATGAATCATACCTCTAATTAAAGAAGTAATTCCCAATCGGTTAACAAAAATATTGTCAAGTCTTTCAGAGCTAGTGAATAGTTCAGCAAAGACATAGACATTAGGTCGAACATTTCTAGCAGCGTCCAACATATATTCTGCAACGTGAGTTGGTGTTGAATGGCAATTGTCGAGACGAATTCCGTGAAAAATGGTTGCAGTTTGCTCGGTGTATTCTCTCATAAGGTTCCAGAGGAACGGCGAGGCGGAAGGAGAGTCGCCGTATCGCAACTTAACGGAATCTCCCCATGCAATTAGCTCCCGACGAAGATAAACATTCGAGCCTACTTCGGCAAAATTTCTTAAGGGATCATCTCCCATAACCCATCCATTGTGTGCCATGATAAACCGGCCTTCCTCCGACCAAGCGATTTTCTCGTCTTCCGCCAAATCCGCTGCTTTCGGTCCCGAAACTTTCTCAAAGTACCTGTATGTATGAATATTATAACACTGATCATATGTTCAACATTTTACGACTCAATGATGCTTTATATGACTTAATTTTGTACGCTGTACCTTGCAATTAGAGGACGACTTTTGTCCACAACCGGAAGTCTTGGTCCATTGCTGTCGACTCTTTCATACCGAACCCCGCTCAATACATTTTCTACGGCTGCATTAACATGACTTCTGATTATGTTCTCTTGGGACTCATTCAAATTAATCAAGTTTAGTCGAAGTAAATCAACAGACTTTTGTAAGCTATTTGCAGTTGAATCGCCCCTAAAATTACAATAAAGTTAATATGTACAAAATATATTGGTGTAAGAATTAATCTCCAGGCGTATTTTTAGGGACGCGAATGAAATTGCTTAGTTAGCAGTAGCACTCACCTTTGAACATGAAACAGATTTAAGGCAAGTGTCCAGTCAATTGTTGCGCTGAACCGACGAAACTCTGGATCCTGAATAATTGATAAAGCTCCCTCGGCTGGTGCAGGCAAGGGCTCTAATCTGCATGCTCGAGCTTTAAATGCTTGAACTGTATCTTCCGTATCCAGCATATAAAACTGTTCCAGTTTTAATGATGGCAGAATATGAGTGTTGATGATTTTTCGAAGAGCCTACACAAAATAAAATTGAATGGTAAGTACGTAACACCTACATATATATTATATATGTATAGCTTATAGCATGTACTAGAATATAATCACTACACAATGAACACTGATGAAACTAAAATTATCAACAATATTATTATATCAACTAACCTCAAGGTGCTCCTCAGTGCTGATCTCTTTAGGAACCCCATAATTTTCCCATTGATCTTCGGCTATCTGCTTGCTCAAATTGTTGATAGCAGCATCCAACAAATACGCTGGTCTCAAATGGGGGGAGTTTAAGAGGTTGTATGTTGTCTCTGGATTCGTTTTTAACCAGGGTGTTTCGTTGGCAGTATGATTAAATACTAAATCACAAAATGATAAAACTCCATGATCTTCCTTCAGTGATTCCACGTACTTTCCGAGTTGTTCTTGTGTAGCCTTGATCGGCGGATTCAGTTCAAGTTGGTTCTGAATGGAGTAGGAAGAGTTCGAAGCACCAAGTTCCTACGAAAGTATAACAAGGTGACAAGGTTAATGCCTAATATTTACTTCGATATTTATTTAATTTAATACTAATAATAAATTACTAATAATTTGCATAAAAAACGAGCTGCTGCTAGTAATTCTAATTTTGAATATTTCTGGGTCAATTTTAAAATGTATTCATATTTAGATAAAGGATATTCTCACCTGAACCGGAGTGAAATGTATGGCGTTATAGCCACAATCCAACGTAGGCTTCAATCTGGCAGGCCATTCCTTCAATGGTCCAAGAGATTTGGTAAGTACGGTCTGAACAGCTAGTGAATTCAAGGCGATTTCTTCACCCTGAGCTTGCAGAATGGGGTTTACGGTGAAGAAACCAGTGCCAGTTTGTCTATAAAAAGTAATTATATCCACATAATTACATTTCTACATAAACACATATTATTGTACACCGTCCCCCCAGAACAGCCAAAACATTATAGAGCTAAGTAAATCACCTCTTTTAATAAACAAAGGATTGCAGTGACACACGCACAGAAAGCTGACCTATTTTAAACGGAAATAAACTCCTGACTTCAGAAGTACAAGCTAATTATAGCGGTTTAGCTTTGTTTTAAAACGATATAATTTAAATGCTTCTGACGATTTGTCGAAAACAGTCTTTAAAATTTCAGTATGCAAGCCTTTTATCTATTTCTATTTATCACAAAAAATGCTTTTGTTGTATCAATTCCTTACCCAAGATCAGTTTCAAACTGGTACTGAAAAGTCCCATTTGTAGTAATTTTGATCTCAGCATAATTCTCATCGTCCCACGTAGACTTTGAAAACTCCAATTGCCGGAATTTACTTCTCTCGAACTTCGCTGTAGGAGAAGCCGGATGATTTGTCTTGAGAGAAATAGCAGTGCCATGAAGTTTTGGAGGAATTATAAATCGAAGCAAACAACCTACAAGTCAAATCAAAAATATTTCAACAATTACTCACTTCATAATTATTTTGAATTCTTATCTCCGACTATATAATTTTAAGGAAGTACACAAACAACTGCGCATATTTACATCATAATTTAATACACTACTAAATACATATTATACATCACCTCATAAATCACAACCTAACTGTATGATAAAATGTGGATGCAAAATCGCAACTGTCAACAATCAACTAATTATAATCTGATCACGGCACACAGAGAACACATGCCATGTCTGTAAGGCAATAATCGAAATTTGAATTTAACTTGTTTAGATTTCTACTGGATTTTGTGGTAGCAAAAGTAGCAATCAATATTTCACTATGACCATGATAGACCTCAATTCAAAGTGTATAAATAATGAATAATTAAATACTAATACTTACCCAAAGGCACTCGATTGAGAACATCTGATCGATCTCCTTCGATCAAAGGCAGTATTGACGTAGACGAATTAAAAGGGGATTTAAACTCCGACATTATTGCATCAATAAATATATACGATTATGATTAGATGAACAGCCACAGAGCAACAAGAAAGAACCAGGGCCGGTGACCGGGTCCGGGTCTTGGAAAATTACACACAAAAGCTTCTTTCCTAGAAGCCAGGTCGCCAGGTCAGTAGGTTACTGCTGAATAAAAATATTATTTTCAACCAAAAGAAAAATAAGATCTGAATTAATTTATCACCAGGTAGCTTTGATTAAAAACACTAATGACTAAAAATTGCTTACTGTCTACCCACTAGCTGAAATATTAGTAAGATTAAGAATTACGACTAAACTCACTAATATTGACTATTTGACAAAGTTGAACTCTTAGAGCAGAAAGATGAAGGAAGACGAAATAAAATTATGTCCTCTACTAGACATTGAAGATTGAACTGGAGAGCAACAAGCAAAAGCTGTGAGATCTCTTGACTTACTTTTTACAAAGATAAATCTGATTCTTTCTGATCTGATCTTCGTCCCGCGTAACAGCTTTACCTTGAATTTCAACTGAAAGCAAATATTCTATTCTAGTCTTGAGTTACCAGTTGCCAGTCAGCCAGTCGCCAGTGCCAGTCCAGTGGCCAGTAACCAGTTGACACTTTAGTTTCGTTTCTAAAGGAATGCTGGGCGATTCACTGTATCGTATGACACGACATGTTTTAAGGTCGTGATCACCTCGGCCTCGTCATCGTCAATTGTCGGTGTCACTGGGGATAAGTGATACTTCGTCTCTTAATTTCGTCGTGTTGATGACAGTCTAAAAAAATATACAAATAGTCGGTCGGTTGCCGGTTGGTAAAATCCTTACCGTATAAAATGTTAAACTTTAAATAAAATAAAATATTAAAATTACAATGCCCTCAATAATAACCCGTCTCCACTACTCAAGTAATCATATTTTGTCGTAAATAAATATTTCTTTGTCTCACTTTCAAACTCGGTGTCAGAGTCAAGTTTCTGTGTATTGAATGTCATTTTGCGTTGGGCGTTGGCTTTTTTAGGGTGCAGTTTCTCTGTCTTTGTTTGTTGTTCAAATATATTACAATGCATTCTAAAATCTATTTAAATTATTCATTAACGTTTTGTTCTATATTTACTTCTGCCACAATTGTGTCAACAATCGTTCACTTTGGAGAATGGTCAGTGGTCAGGGGCTAGGGCTGTGTCCGGCTGAATGCAAGGTACTTACTTTAAAATTACGAAACGTAAGTGCAATTGGAATTTTTTGTTAACTACAAGCCGTGCTTTGAGGTGAAAGGTTTACAATTAGGTGCAAGTACATCCGTATTAATTAATTATCTATATTTATAGCCTATAGACAATTTGATCCTTCGATGACGATGTTAAGATGTAATAAATTAGGTACCTAATGCTTTTAGTTGCATTTCAAAATATAAAACTTGTCTTTTAACTATTAACCTGGTGCCGCGTCCTCTGGCTTCCTTTTAATTATTTATAAGTGGCTTTTTAACCTTTTCGAAACGTGAATCAATCTAGTTTTACATCTAGTTTTTGATAATGGTAATTTATTGTTGTGGACCTTTTTGAAAAGATGAATTCCTTGTTTTAAATGTTTCTGAAAGTGTTAATTCGTAGTATTGAACGTTTTGAAAATGGTAATTTCTTCTTTTAACCTTTTTGAAGTGGTTAGCTATTAGTTTTGACTGATTTTGAAAACGTTGATTTCTAGTTTTGATATTTTTTGAAGGTATTAAATTCTTGCTTCTAATGCTTTTTCAAACGTTAGTTTCTAATTTCGACCGTTGTTTTGAAAAAGTTAATTTGTAGAATACACACTTTTGGAAAGTATTCTTTCCATGGTTTCCCAGTTCCGAATAGGTTAAACTTATGAAGTCAATTTCTTTAGGCACAAACTTGTACTTTACATACTAGTGCGTTCCTACAAATTGTGAACACCAATTTAACTTGTGTTTTCTTGTGTTGCTACTATTAATAGCAAAATCCAGCAGTAACAAAAGGTTATGTAAAAAAGCATGCAAATCAAGTTTCAATAGATTTAGGGCAATTAGAAATATTTTTCTGTCTTTATTAATTTTAATTATAAAGTTATACTTGCGTACGCTGGACATACAGTATGTAAATTAGTATAGTGTATCGTTTAATGATCTCCTGCGTTCAATGGGCTCGCATAATAAATTAAATACACAGATAATACCAACGCAGCACTTTCGGGCTTGATAACCGACGGTCACACAAACGGCCCATTTGTTGGCGCACAATGACGCCGGACTCAAATTCATTGGAATGAGAGACTGGAGGGCTGCCAAAGCGTTAGACGCCCCGCCCCCCATCCCCCCCATTCCTTGCTTCAGTGGAACTGAAACCCAAGAGTTGAAGAAATCCGAAGTCATGTCCATCACCTATAAAATCCAAATTGCAATAATAATTACTAGGGCACAACTTACATAACAGGATAAAATGAATGGGAAATTTAAAAAAAGTCATTAAATCATTAAAATTAAAATATATTTAGCTTTTTAACTAGCATACTTTTGACGGAAAGGCAGTGTAGTTTCGACCATAATCCACCAGAGTGAGATTTACATAATTATTCTGGACACTTCCCTTGAGACTGTCGTTGCCACTGTCAATTTTTATGGAATCATTGCTCATAGCAATGGAACTCACACTTCCAAGGTGAAGGCTTGTATTGGTGTAACCGTCTCGACGTAATGGAATTTTAATCTTGGAATGAGTCGTGGGCACCCCTCCGATTTCACTGTTCACTAGGAGGAATGCGCTCAGAATGGCCACCCGTGTCAAATACATCGCCCCAGAACCGAGCAATAATACCAAAAAATAATGTAATTGTAACTTGCAATGTCGGAAGAGTCAAAGTTTTTTCCGAGCTTCAGTTTCAGACGGTCACAAAGACAGCTCCATTTCCAGTGCAGCTGTCTAAAAATATAATGTTTCAGTACAATTCTAATTTATTCTGGTGTCTTACATTTCCTCTCTATCCGCACTATCTGGAACGTCATTGAAAGCGAAAGGTCCACAGACAAAGAGTTGATTATTCTGTATGGTCCACTCGCGTTGTATATACATACAAGGAAATGGGCAATGGAACACAACTGTAATTATTACGGGCCAGATCGTAACTGGATTACCTTCCCTTTTATGATTCTACAATTCTATACAACATAATAAATACATACTTAACCAAATTACAGTTTTTAACGGTGCAAACCAGGTTTGCGGTCAGAGGTCAGCTAAGGTAAGGCATATCAAGCAATTGCCCAGTAAGGAATGACACAACCTGGAACTATATAGGATTATGAAAACAAACGTAGGTGCCGAATCAATTGCCTATTACACATAACGGTGATATGCATACTATTATTCTCGATTAAAATAATATTAAACTCGAAATATGATGAAGCATCACTAAGTTGAGAGTAAGAACAATGTTCTTAATGCAAATTAGTTAAGTGCAAAACGCAAATCGTGCATGAGGTAACAAACAAACAATTTTATTGTTTTATCTACAAATTAACCTTTTCAAAGCGGACAAAACTAGAAATTAACATTTTCAAAAATATTCAAACTGAGTAATTAACACCTTCAAAATGGCCAAAATCAGAAATTAACGTTTAAACAAATTTCAAAACTAGTTCTTTACACTTTCAGAAAGGTCAGAACTAGAAATTACCATTTTTATACTACATTTTAACTAACATTTTTAAAACATTAAAAACTTGTAGTTAGAAACTTGATCAAAACTAGAAATTAACATTTTCAAAAAGATAAAAACAAAAAAAAAACATTTTGAAAAAAATTCAAAACTAGAAATTACTATTTTCAAGAGGAAGTAAAACTAGATATGTATTACCGTTTCGAAAAGGTTTAGTAATTTTATAGAAGCACCCGTTCTCGGAAGAAACTCCTACAGACACGTCCCGATATTACCCTGTGCTATCACCTGAAATATAGTTTGAGCATAGTAAGTTGGCTGACAAGTTCCATTGTTACAACATGGCCTAGCATGCAAAAAAGTTTGACAAAAAGTTCCATCCGCAATACATGTTCTAGTGCTATCAGTTTTATTACCGCTACTTGAAGCATTCCCAGCCTCATTGAGGCCCCCCGACGCTCCAGTATTGCTCATTGTATTCGTGTTGGTTGAACTGGAGCTGGAACTGCTGGATGAAGAATCTGGACTTCCGCCTGGAGATGGTGAAGCAGAAGGACCAGGTTGACCCGTAAGACCAGGCATCATCGTATTCAACATGCTCATTAAACTCCCGAGTATCTTAACATAAGGTTCTCCATTAGCGCCGCTCACAACAACACCGGAACCGGAAGCAGCACCGCCCGTACCGTCAGGGGCTGCGTGAGGTGCGAGGCCAGCTCCCAAAAATCCACTGAAACCTAACAGTTTTTCAATTTCAGCCTGAAAAATTATAAAATGAAAAAAAAACCAAAATGATAGCTTTCAAATTTTGTCGTTGTTTCGAAATAAGCCGTTTAAAAGAACTTGATGGCTAAAGACTTAATTAAAAAAAAAATTACCTCCAAAGCTGATGCGTTCTCATGAGTATGACCGTGGCCAGCGATAAGTTCACTCAGGGACAGATTCGTTTCACTATTGGACAGAATTATGATGGGCTGCGGTGGAATTGACATTGACGAGGCTCCATTCGACAGATGCTCATGTGCATCAGCTGTCAAGGCTGGAGACGGTGGAATGGACATCGCCACGATCACCGGTGAAATCGAATTGTGATTCTGAATTACTTCCTGAGTCGGTTCAACAGGTACTGGCTCTGATTCTTTTACCGGTACCGGTACCAGTACCAGAGCTGGAACTTCGGCTCCTATTACTCCAGCTTTGATTAAAGTAGGAAGAGTGAGAAGAAGTATCAGTAGCTGTAGCAGGGACAGCTGCCTAATCAATCTGTTAAAGAACACAACAAGGAAACAATAAATTGGTAAAAAATTATGAATTAGTGAAAGTCTTAAAATATTCTTAATGATAGACACAAACTTTGTTAAAATCAAAATGTAATTAGTTACCGTAAACGTGAGCCCATTTTGAACTAAAAAGGAAAGGCTTATTTAAATTCTGTTTTTGTAAACCTCGTCAGTGTCTATTCCAGTTTCGCTTCACAGTTCACAGTGAACACAAGAAAGGCTAACCAACGGCTGAATAGCATTACCTGTGTAGCCGGTGCTTTTACCTTTTTTCGTCGAAGGGAAAAACGGGACTTGCTGGAATGATTGACATTCTAACTGGACTAGAAGTCACAATAAATAATGCAGATATGTGAGCAATGCAATAATCAGTAAAGTTTACGTACATGTGCATCGATACTTTGACTAAAAATGGAGTTTTTATGCATTCAAAGATATCTTTATTTACGGTCACTTTAGTTTAGGGCAGATTTTACAGAAACGAGAACCACTCGCATATAAATAAATAGAAATTAGGAAAATATTGGGTGTACAGTTGAACTAGTGACACACTCCCCACCCACCCATTGTAACCAGTTGAAGGATCTGGTTGGGAACGGGCTTACAGGGATGTCCAGAGCAGCAGGGTCGACGACCCATGAATAATTCACAGGATCGGCCATTAGGGACGCAGACAAGTATATTGTCAGGCTGGAAGGTTAAAGGTAAGACAAATTAAAAAATTATTACAAAATGATACAGAAGTTGATATTTTAAATGGCAACCACGATTTGATTAGGTAATTAATAATCTCCACTCACCTGTGCTTGTTTTTCAGGCTCGGGTTCGACTGACGTCACATTATTCAGTCCATTTCCCTTGATGATCTTTGAGCCCGTCATTTTCCCTTTATTTCCTTCTATTTCACTCCCGCTTTTGGCTCCACTTGTGGTATTAGTTGCAGTTGCGGGAGTTGACAGGAGGGTGGTTGTGACAATTACTGTCCAGAAGGCAATGTGTAGTCTAAACATGCTGCACATTTTGATTTCAAATGCTTGGCTACTGAAATGAAAACCAAAAACACGGAAGCTACCTATTCTTACGTAGTTTTTTTGCACACCAGGTCAGGGCACAAAAGAATTTTATTAGGGGATGCCTTTTGAACTAAAATATTCGAAAAACAATTCAAACAAAATAGGAACCACTTAAATGTCAAGCTTTCTGCTGGACTAAGATGTTTCATATGTTTAGTTCTATTATAGTCGAATATATTATTCTTTATTTGTTTATATAAAGCCTATAAATAACATTATTTCACGTTATGTTTGTCTAGATATACTAAGAAATTTAACCAAAAGGTATTTTAAATGAGTCGGAAAACTACCAACGCAAAGAGTGAAAGTAAAAGTAGAATTAATTATATATGTAAGGCCATAAATAAACTAAGCAGACGATGAGCGATGGGAAGTAGTGTTAAAGCTGTTTAACGTACAAATAAGTTATGCACACGATTAACGGTTATAGAGTTTAAAATATCTTTGGACTCTGGACACACTGCATGCCGTAATACTGGTACACCATTCTATCTACAGTTATTTATTAAATCTTATAAAGTATCCAGTATAGTCCTGGATTTAAGTGTACCAATTTAAACAGCGTGGAGTAAAAAGCATTATTATAAAATGTGTTAGGGTAACTAGTTACAATTTGTTTAGCCAAATGTCATCCTCATTAATGATTTGATTAAGTATCCCAAATTTTTACCCTTTTCGAAACGGTAACATATTTGGTTTTGAATGTTTTTGAAAATTGTGATTTCTAGTTTCGACCATTATGACAACGGTAATTTCTAGTTTTTTTACCTTTTTAAAGTGTTAATTACTAGTTTTGACCGTTTCAAAAAGTGTCATTTACTAGTTTTGACCGTTTCAAAAAGTGTCATTTACTAGTTTTGATCGTTTTAAAAAAGTGTCATTTACTAGTTTTGACCGTTTCAAAAAGTGTCATTTACTAGTTTTGACCGTTTCAAAAAGTGTCATTTACTAGTTTTGACCGTTGTGAAAGCATTTATGGAATGAAACACTTCCGTAAAGGATTCTTTCCATGGTTCCCCAGTTCCGAATAGGTTAATGAAACACATGCATGTAGTGAATGCAGTGCATCGCTACGAATGACGAACTGACGAAAAAGTTCTGGTCGTAAGTTAACCAAAAAAAGTATTATAGTATAGTATATAGTTTAGTAGTAGTAGTATATAGTATAGTATACTGTTTTTATTTCAGACGTTTTGCATTTATTACAATGCTATTACTACGTAAATACAAAAATAATTTATTAACTTTGAACATCGGAAGGAAATCGTGCGGGTAAAATAGAGGCGTGTAGACGCAGTACAGATCATAATTACAAAGTCCAAATTTTGGGTTTAAAATTGTCTATAAGCAAATAAACAACAGCTCCACTGGTTTCGGCTGGACAAAGGTTCTGCTATCCGTTAACACTACGGCGGGTAGTAGTGGTGGTGGGTCGCGGACGTGGGGTGGTGGTGGTGGTTGTTGTTGTTGAAGTTGTAGTTGTGGATGTATTGGATAAAGAAAATCCGTAGGGATCCCGAATGCAATCTCCCCCCACGATCGGAATAGCATTAACGTGTGGGGCTATGCAACGATAGCCTCGGCAGCAGTTGCTTCGAGCAGTCGGATTATTCGGCACTAGGACACATCTCCGCCCGGCGCACATATGATGCTGCATCATCTGCAATTTCCCAAAAATAGTTTGATTTTATGCCAAAGTTAATTTTTTTGGGAGGCCAATCTGCTGTAAAAATGCTCTAAAGAACTTAACTAGTACATATGCAGCAATAATAATAATTACGGAACTTTTTAGAGAACCTCCATGAAAACACATTCGACAAAGAATTCATATTCAAAATAATTTATTTGCTATCAATGTAAATACATAAGAAATACACAAATAAGTAAATAAAATAAGATAAACAACTATACAAACAACAGCGTAAACAATGTTTTGAGCGACAAAATAAATAATAATAATGAATAACTAAAATTCGATCAATAAATTAGATTGCAGATCGAATGAATACGATAACAGCAGATACAGATACAACAGTATAGGATGGTACAGTACTACAGATTTTCCTGCAGTCATCTAATTTGATTCAGGGGATTCAAGGGGAGCTTTGAGATCAGCGTACGAAGCACAGAAGCCTGTACTGCCAAAAACCATGACTGTGAAGGAACAGTAGAAATTCTTACAACATTGTGCATGTGTTTGGCATGGAGTTCGGGCACATCCACCGAGCTGAAATAAATTTCATAGATTCAATTGCAAAATTCTCCAACATTTTATAATTCCAAGATACACACGATTTGAAAAAAAAGTGTATGAAAGGTCCCCAAAATAATTACGTAGTTGCTGTATAGCTGTTTACCCTCTTTTGAAGATTGTAACTTAATTTTAGCTTACTTTTGCCCAGCTAGGACTAATTATGAAAATCAATACGAGAATTTTAATCCTCACTAAAACTATGTAATTTATATAGTTATTTCGAATAAGTTGCTTACCCATTGTTTTTCGCCATGCTCAACGTCAGTCGCATTAGCGTTGGTTACTGCGCTGCTTTCAGCCTCCGCAGGAGCTTTAGCCCCTTCTTGAACTAATTGCGCAAGAAGTAACAATGTAAAAAAAATTAACTGTGAACTGCATTCAGTCAAAGTGCAATTCAGTGCATAAAATGTATAAAGTTTAATATCGTAAATTAATATTTTATTTAAAGAAGACTTTATATTCATTTATTACTTTCTTTTTCAGCTGTCACCACCGCCAACGAGGGTTCTGGAACGATAGCGGATGCCATGGACGAGTGAATAGCGATCCCACTCAGGAGAACGATAGCTGCTGCAGCAGTAAGGACGAATCTGTATATTTCAAACAGAAAAAATTAATAAATATTCAAAATTCAATAATTGGTATTTAGTTGGTAATTTTAAATAAATCCTGGATAGCAAATAAATGGAAAATAAAAATTACAAATGTAGCTCTGAATTTACCTTGAATGCATCATTGCTGTTGGTTTGGGGATGTGGATATAAAAATATCAAGAGACGAATATTACGTTGAAATGTAAACGTGTGAGATGGAAATTGCTTCTGGAACGAATGATTGCGATGTGATCCTTTGAGATGTCAGAGTTACAGTGTTTGCTGGGATTTTATTACTTTCCATTTTAACCAGTCTTACTATGTAAGACCATGTAAAAGTGTACTAAGATTTTGGTGTTCAATCTCAAAATCATACAAAATAGTTTTATTTTTGGGTAGATTATACAGAGGCACTGCTATTGTTGCATTACTCTGGTCGCTTACTTCTAGAGTAGCGGATCTACCACCTACCACAGTGGTCCCGTTTGCGTCCTGGATTCCTTTCTGCCTTTTAGTTCAGTTATTTGTAGATTTGTACCGTCGCCTGAATATTCCTGTAATTTTATTTTGATTATTTGACCTATTTAAGATGAACAGCTACATAATACACCATATCTAAGGGTTTTCATTAGCAAAACTTGTAAAATCTAATCCATAACCTATTCGAAACTGACACACACAGAATAGAATGCTTTAAGAAAGCGTGTATACACCACAAGTACACTTTTCAAAATAGACAAAACTAATAAAATTACAATTTTCATTTTTGAAAGGCATATTTTCAAGAGATTAACACTTTCAAAAAAATTCAAAAAGAAATTACACCTTTCAAAAACATTCAAAACTTAGAAATTACACCTTTCAAAAACATTCAAAACTAGAAATTACACTTTTCAAAAATATTCAAAACTAGAAATTACACTTTTCAAAAACATTCAAAACTAGAAAGTACACCTTTCAAAAACATTCAAAACTATAGCGACTAATACTCTCAAAAAGGTCAAAACTGGAAACTACATACACTTTTCAAAAACATTCTAAAGTAGTAGTTAGCAATTTAACAAACGTCCAAATCCGGAACATACATTTTCTAAAACGGGTAAACCTAGATAGGTATATTACCGTTTTGAAAAGGTTAAATTAATTATAACTAAAATTTAATGTCTATTCTTCCATTGTAGTTTCATGAATCAAAAATGTTTTTTCCTCGTTTCTTCGAGTCATAATAAAAACCAGTCAAAATTTTAGTTTCGCCACACTACCAAAAGATCATTGAGAATGCATCCTTTTCGTTTGGGCAGAGTCAGAGTGTCAGAGACTCAGAGAATGTCAAGGCGCGCAAGCAAAAAGGTTTGAGAAGCAGTCGAATTCCTCTGACGTCTGGTGGCTGGCAACATCAAGGTACTTGATTTACACGATTAATTAACAATTTAACAATTAAATTAACTCTTCAAAGCGTAGGTTTACAAAGATACCTCAAGGGACGAAAAGAATTATAAAATTATAATCCTTAAGTGTGTAAAGTACTCTGAATTAGTCTGAATTTGTATTAAAACAGTGGAAAAACTCACGTCAGATCGGTTTCGGTTTCGGTTTGTGATGTGATTAATTGTTAATACTGGATTACCTATTTACTTTATTTACTTTACAGATCAAAATAAATTACTGCTAGTATCGGACAGTTACTTTGAGTAGTGAGGTGATTATTACCTGGGCCACAGTACAAACTAAGCTACAAGAGACCACGTCTTAAATCCGTGAGCAAGATTCTTCCCGAGAATTAACTTTTGCAGTAGGCAGTAGGTATGTATTTTGTATGTGTATGGTGGACACTGATTGACGTATTGAATGAATTTATCTTAAAATTATTTTATTAAATGTTAAATGAAAAACATATATACTACAGTGGACGGTATTGTATAATTATTCTTGAAAAACCAGGTTGCAGGTAGATAAAAGAGCAAACTTCGTAAATATAATTAACGAAATACTTACTTTTTTGTTACACTAAAACCAAGTTACCTTACAGTTATATTTTGATGCACAAATTTTGAAATTTTCATTCCTAACCCTGACGAAAGTATGTAAAATTGTGTGCCTGATCTACTTTTCACGTAAACTACTTCAAGAGTTTAATTTTCTTAAGGGCTGACTATTTTTGATAATTTTAAGGGACTGCCTACACAGGTACCTATTAGAAAAGAATCGGACAATATATAGTAGTTCGGTTGGGATGATTCCTCAGTCGAAGTAGTGGTGGTAAAACATGGTCTAACTAAAAGTTACTTAATCTTTTTCCAACAGAAAAGACAAAATGTCTCATAAGCGGCAAGCTACTTACGACCTAAATCGGGATAACTGTGACGAAGAGTTGCCCCATGAAGAAGCAGGTCAATGGAAACCAGCTTCGGCGGAAGCTCTCAAGTTCCGTCCCAAGCTTAAGGCAAAGAGGACAGCCGCCAGCGTAAGACCGTATTTTACATTTTCAGCTTAATTTCGGATTCGTGAACTTCTGTAATTTGGCGAAAGCCGTAGACAAGATAATGTAATGATAGAACCTTATACTTCGAAGAGTTTCAATAATTTGGTATGGGATTATATTTTAGTCTCCTGGAAATGCACCTTCAGGTCTGTTTAGCGGTTGGTCATTCAGTACAGCTAAGCCAGCAGCTCCGTCGCTGTCCTTCAAAAGCATAATTAGTCCTACCGGTAAAGCTAATGGAGGCTCAGAAGTATCTGACGGCACTGGCAACGGACACACTGCATCGGATTCTCCGACCTTAAAACTTCCTTTACCTACGAAACCAGAGGATCGTAAGAGAGAAATATCAGAGAAGAAATCGAGCCTTCTGAAAGAGAAACAGCGGATCGAGAATGAGTTGATGATGTTGGAGCTGGAAGAAAAGCAGATAGAAAAAGAAGAGGTTGAATTGACCAGGGACAGTCAAGCCAGTGCAACTAGCATAAGTTCAACACAAGTTGAGCCCCCCACTCCAACCGACGAGGAGATTGAACTTCCTCCGGAAGATCCGTGGAATTAATATGTACAGTTACGCTTAAGTGAATCATCAAAACCAATCGAAAGCTAATTTCATGTAAAATGCGAATTGTCATGCACTCAGAGATCGATTTTGATCTTTGACCCAACTTTAACTTATGAAAGGTTGTTTTTTTAAAACTTTTTTTAACGTTTTTGAACATATTTTAAAATTTGTACATTGTATTTAATACCAACAACAACTTGGGATCTGCAATCTGCTCGTCATTTCCGTCACAGCACAGTAGTGTTTTACGCGACGAAATTTGAGCAAAAATTGAGCTGCCGTGTGTGTGTAATTACTTACATATGTGAAAATGCTGTATGAAAAGTAATAATACCTCGACCTTTTTTATTTGGGAAGTATGTAAATAAATTATTACACTCAGAATTTTTCAGTCTTGACGGTGAGATGAGGCTAAAGCCTAAAGCAGGGGCTACGAATTTATTTTTTCTAAAGCATTTTGAAGAAAACTACAGATTTTGATTTTTATGTTTATTGTTTATGACGATTGACAATTGATGGCATTTAGCAATATAGTACTTATTACCATGTATTTTACTTCAGTATGTAAAGTATTCCTGTGATTTGTAGCAATTAAAAGCATGTGTGAAGCAAAATCATTTTATTATGGAGCTGAAGCTGGTGTTGGTTTGGGTGTCTGGGGTTAACAAGTCTTAGGTTTTGGTTTGCACTGGCCCTGGCCCTGGCCCTGGCCCTGGCCCTTGTCCGGGACAGGAGCAGCAACTTTTTGTTTCTCCTTTTCTCTTTCTTTTGTACATTTCCCTTCTAGGTTATCCAGGTCTGGGTCCTTTGATTTTTTTGGTTTCGGTATGTACCAGTCATTCTTACAGATGACACGGTAAACATCCTGCGTATTTCATGAACCAAAATATGTCAGGGTTTCTTAATAATAATTTAATAATAATTTTTCGAGTAAGCTCTTAATCTTGTTATTACAATTACAGAAAATCTGTCATAGGTTTGAGTACACTACCAAAAGAACTTTGAAAATACTGATAATCTAACTGTACGAAGCTCAATTAATGTTAAATTAACTAAATTTTCCTGTATTACTTACGTATGGCTCTTGCTCAGGTGTGAATCGATCAACACAGAGCCCTTGTCTGTCAACTAAAAACTTGCAAAAGTTCCATGATATCGAAGAAGTTATAAACCACCACCAGCCCCCATTTTTATCTTTGAGGTACTTAAAAATGGGATGGGCATTTTCCCCGTTGACCTCCACTTTGCTTGCCATGTCAAACTGAACGCCGTACGGTTCGATGCTCTTCTTGATTTCCTCTTCCGTACCGGGCTCTTGTTTGCCAAACTGATTGCATGGAAACGCCAGGATGGCAAGACCCTTCGTCTGTCCGAATTTCTGATGGAGAGCCACCAATTGTTCATAATTGGTGCGGGTTCTATCACATTCTGTCGCAACGTTGACTATTATCAGGACTTTGCCCCTTGCCAAGGAGAAGATTACGATTAACGTCAAAAATTGAACTTAAAGAATTTCTTATACAATTTATATAAATATTAATTGATTAACTTTAACTTACTTGTACTTTTCCATACTTTGCGTGCATCCATCGATGTCAACGTATGTAAACTCGTACACAGATTTTGCTTTCCTCCAGTTATTTTTACACTGCAACCATAGTTGCAAAAAATTGTAAGCTACATTGCATTATAGACAGCAAGCGGTAATAAAAGTTTTTTAAAAAATGATTAATTAGTGCAAAGTGGAACAATCTTTAGGATTGTCTTTCAAAGTTAAGACTAACGTTAGCCTTCGCCGGTTCAACAGGGGGACAGTCGACTGCACAGAATGCAAAGGGCACTAATAGGAGAGAGGATCGACTATAAAATAATGAGACATAGAAACAACACAGATTAACAATACGGCATTTGTAAATTGTACATTATGTAATTAATTCTATTTTCACAAAAATACATTCCCTTCCCACTACCATTCACAGTATAAATACATATTTTGGTCTTTTTGTTTTAATCTTTAAACTGAATTTAAAATTCCACAAAGTTGAACAAAAAAGTTGAAGCTTACCCTTTGTTTTGTAAGACGAGTCTTCCAATTCGACTTGCCCAGTTGGCATACATGGTTCCTTGTATGTGGTTCCTGGTTCCTAGTATCTTCGTTCTTACCCTCACTTTATTATCAGATTCCGAAAATCACAATTCGAACAAATTTAACTAATGGCTCCTTTTTAGAAAGGATAAAACGTAGTTATAGTAGCATAATATATATACATTACGCGTATCATCATTTCATCATCGGCATAATCGGCAATAAAAATCGTCATCGATCCCCTAATCGCCTTTCTTTGTATTAAATTTAACTATTTATATTACTTGCTATCACGTTCTGTAACTGTCTGCCCATTGCATTGCCTACTGCAGGCGGGATTGTGTTGTGATAGGTCGTGTGCTTTTGGAAAAATAATTAAATTTAATAATAATAATTTCTGTAGTAATCAGTACTTTTTTATTAATAATAAAATTATTTCTTGTCCGCGACTCTGCAACAAAAAAATGATAATAATAATTTTTCGAGTAAGCTCTTAATCTCTTCCTGTTATTCAATAGTATCAATTTTTGCAAAAAGTGATAGTCATCAGATTAAATGCTTTTAGTTTCTGTACCAACATGGAGCGACGTCAAATTTGGTTACATCATTGGATATTGGATCAACGATATACATAGAATGAATTAAAAATGAGTAAGTCACAGTACTTTACAATGTCACAATCATGCTACTACATAGTCTGTGCTTTTTAAAATCTCTGGTATTGCTGCCTTTGAAATTATTAAACTAAACAAATTTTAATATTGAAAATGCCAATAATTAACGTTCTTTTCTTGAGCTTCATATTTTAAGTCTTTCTTCAGTCGTCATCGGTCACGCAAATCTGTAAAGAAAGTCATTCGTTAAATTTACATAATAAATTGAGGGGCCGAGCAGATAAGAATCAAAATTAAAGCTGGACCAAGCCCAAGTAAATTCTTACAAATTATTTGGTAAATTATTAAGTGTGTACCTCCATGAATGCATTCCGAACGCACTGCCCAACTTCCAAGAAAGTCATACACGTTGGGTCGCTTTTGGCGGATACTTTATCTCCTATAAGGTAGATTCAATCAGAGATGCTTTTCCATTTTAAATAGTAATCGTAAATATCAGCTAGGAGTCATAGAAACAAAAAACTGTGTTACCATGGTCGGTAATACAAGCTGTCACCATATCCGTCAAAGGCTGGACTGCACTGTCAGGCCTAACAACGGTATTTATATAATTCAGTACTCTGGGTAGTACAATATGCTCACCATCCGAGCTTATCTGAAAGTTTAAAATGATGGACATTATTCAGACATTTGCGGTATTCCACCGCCTTCTTAAGTTGCCAGTTTCCAAAAAAGAAAAAATCAAAATGCTTCGACAGGTGCAGGCCGTAACTTACGAATCCTCGGGCTTCCATGATGCACATTCCAAAGCACTGTAAAAAGCAGAAAAAGGTTCACAATTCCTTAGTTACCGAATACAGTTACGAATAATAATAATAATTTATTGTTACAATTAATTATACTGCTCAATATATTATTAACTTTACCGGCATATCAATAGCAGAAATCTTCCAAATTGAATTCGTTCCAGCCTTGGATAAACACTCCAGCGTTTGCCTTACTTGTGTTTTATTCAACTGTAAATCATGACCTCGGCACTGCAGCTCCTCTTGGGCCAAGCCATTCTGTAAAAAAAAGACAAAATTACTTCAGTATTTAACTTGAAATAAGACAAAATTATTCGACTACGGTCAACATAACTTGTATAATTATTATATAACCTTAATAACAAATGGCAAAAGGAAAATTATTGCAAAGCACACATTGACTGCCAAATTCATGTTTGCGATTCAAATGAAACCAAATGCCTAAATGCAAGTCACAAGCCACAGTTGGCCAAATATTATTTATTTCCTATGAGTCCGGAATTCATATGAGTTTTAATTCTCACAATTACTGAGAAGGCAATTATTTGAATTTTTTTTTAAATAATGACATTTTTGGCTGGATTGTAATTAACGAAGCTGACTAAAGAACTCGTGGACAGTGGTGATGATGCCTCATTAACAACTTGAGGTGTTAAATTATAAAACAAATGCTTCTCCAAATGACAGTCATTACCTCCAGCGACGAAATTGCATCCCAGCTTCCCAACTCTAACTTCATCAAAGTTTTACTCGTAGGTACATACCATGATTCTTATGTTTTTGGTTACGGTGCCTTATTTACAATTATGGTGACACATAAAAATTAAATAATTACCAAACTATAATAAAGCGGATGGCCAGACCAGTGCTTCCGGTTTGCATAATATGTAAATGCAATCAGTATTTTGATTTCTGATGGAAATTGGATTTCCATCAACTTTGAGGGAATATTGTTTGCATGCGAATAAAATATAGTTACTTGTACGTAGTTGATACGAAAGTGTCGCCTTCTAAAAGATGCAAAATGACGCGAATCCATAAAACCTCAAACAGGGCACAAAATTAACGAGTTTTCTTTACATGTTCGTTTACTCACCCGTTTAGCACTGCTTGAAAACCGATTTTTGCACTTTTTAAAACATAAAAATCCTCAATTTACGTTTTTTCAAACTATGCAATGCCTGGAATTGCACATTTTTAAAAGTGTGAAACCTTGATTTACACTTTTTGAAACCATGCAAAATATTGATTTGCGCTTATTTAAAACGTGTGAAACCTCAATTTACACATTTCCAAGCGATGATACATCTGGATTTTCATATTTCTAAACCATGCAAAATCAGGATTAAGACATTTTTAAACGATGCAAAACCTGGATTTGCTTTTTTGTTAAGTGCGAACTTTGATTGGAAGGTATTGTTTCGAAACATGCAAAAACTAGATCGCAAAACATAATTAGCTCTCGTACTAATGAGTTGTACAAATGGGGAAAGTATGACTCGTTTACTGCTTTATGGATATGCGTTATTTTGCATTTTACTTGCCCCCGCGTCACTTATTTGCACTTCAGTAATAATTATGAATACGCATCATTTTGCATCTTGTAGGTGTAGGTATAGGTATTGTAACGGAAATGATTCAGTTACTGTGTCTATAGTCATTGTATTGTTGTCTAAAGTAGTATATTATTTTATAATCAATAAGTTAGTATTAATTTATTTGAAATTGAATATTTGTTGACCATATGCTTTTTAAACCAATCTTCCATTTATTAATGAGATTATCTACTTATATTGCATATTTTAAAGTACTACGTTTGCTGTTGTTTATTGAATAAATACTTAATGTATTGTTGCACTGGTTAAACTGTTCGTGTCGTGTGTTGATCATCGTTTCCAGCGTCCTTTTTTATAAGTTTAGTGTACATAATTACACGTACAGTGATTCAGACGTTCTATAATTAGGTACCTAGTTATTATAACTATTATTTGCTCAACTCCATTTTAGTATACCCATGTACCTACTCACGCTTTACCCTCGGATACCGGAAGTAATTATAGCATGCCCCTTTTGATTCTTTCGATTGTTTAATTTTGGATGAACTGTGTTCCCTTGTTGCTATTAAATGTATGTGATGTCCTAGTTCGTAGAACTTGGGAAGTTGAATTCTGCGCAACTTGTGAATAACGCTGTGTCCGTTGTGCATGCATCGACACACTTTTAAAAAATAAATGGCCGTATTATTAAAATGCACTGTGCAATGAATATAATATCTTGGCACACAAATCCGTAGTTATGATTTTCATTCAAGGTTTAATAACTCTTTAAAAATAGTAACTTAATTTCTAATGACTCGAATATTTTCAATGACAAACATTTAATGGTGAGTAAATGAGGTGCTTAAGTACACAGGAGATCCAACAACGCATCCAGAAACAGATGGGTCCATTGGACGTCCGAGTACTTGTCAAGGAAAGAAAAGTTAAGAAGAATATTATTATGTCTTGTTCTTGTTCCAATCGATTCACGGTCCAAACTGTTTTCTGGAGGCTAGTCTTCAATGCAAATCTGAATCATCAAAAATTAGCGTTTTACAAGTCAAAGACAACTCATTGCAGTGTCCCATTCAAAAAACACACATTTTCAAGACTGAACTTCTGTATTTAGTTTGAAACTTACGTCCAGGAACACATCATGGACACATTGACCAACTTCCATAAAAGTCATGCAGGTAGGATCGTCATTACCTCGGACTTTGTCACCTGAAAGATAGCAAGTTAATTATAATTAATTATAGTTTAATAAAAACTGCAAAACGCACATAACACAAAAAAACAGACACAGTTTCCTAACGGCACTAACCATGTTCTTCCATGCACTTGGAAATTCCATCCTTAAGAAGAGGCTTCACGTCATCGGGCTTCATAATTAATTCAATGTAATCCAAAATTTTGGGTTTGTCCAGTTTACCATCAGCTGTCATCTACATGGAATTTCAGGAAAATGCATTTTTCTCGTAAACAAGAGTCATTCCAGAATAATACTCATTATAGAACTCATTAATAGAATACGTACCAGTTTCTTTTTCTCCAAAATACAGACACCAAAGCACTGCAAAAAACCGTTGGGAACGAATTAAAACTCACAAAATATTTTCATAGTTGAAATGGCATTACAACTGTGTAGGTAAATTAATCCGCAATGTATATACAGTAATCTTACGGCCAATTTTTCTGCTGGTATTTTCCATATGGTCGAGATTCCAGATTCTTTCAAACAGTCTGTAATTTGTGTTCTCTGCTCACCAGTCAAGTTAACGTCGTGACCCCGACACTGTGTCTCTTCTTGCCCCCGAACAACCTACATTAACAAGAATAAAAAGTAAAAACTGAAATCAGTACAAAATTATTTGCCTAATGATGTTCACTGGATTTCCTTCTGTAGTCCAACAACAAGAACAACGAACCAAATAAAAAATTTAAAAATCCACTGAGTGTATTCAAAGAAATTGAAATTCTTACGGAGGCAACAAGGAGAACCGATATGACGGAAGTAAGTCGGAGGTTCATCTTACTTACTGTCCGCAAAATTATGGACTCAATTCAACCAACTCAGCTATTATATATAGCACTGCGATATTATTGCAAAAATCTGACGTAACGTCCCAAAGTAGGCATTTTTGAAGTATCAACGTTAATGAGCAACAATACAGAAAGAGTGGATGCCACAAAATGCTTTGTATTTTCTGAATTTTCCAACTATTATCTTTTAAGTTATTACATACGTGTACAGCTTGCGTTCTGCTTAGCGAACAAAAAAAAACGTAGTTCATAAAGTTTTCAATTTTCAAAAGCCTTAATTAAGAATGAGTCATCATTATAATCATTCCTCATTCATTTTGAATGCTGGTCAATAATTAAAGCCATCTCCAATTACCCAAAGAATAGAGAATTGGACATCCGGAACAATATGTATCGACATCCGCAAGCGGAAGTACAAAAGGCAAAAAACAAAAACTGCACAATTTACTCACGGTCCCCATTGAAACACTTTATAATCATATACTAGTCTCACTATTATTAGTTATTTCTGACACCCAAATTGAATATAATTCAGAGTTCAAATAAGGATTCTGTATGTATACAGTAAGGGAAGCCCCACAATTCCGTTTCATGTTAATACACTTTGGCTGTTTCAATCTTCCGTTCTGGCAAAATTGACCAAAAATGCTTTAAAACTTTTGTAATGCCTAAAAATGCTCCAGCATGGATTGCAAAGCAAAGCCTACTTCAACCTAAATTCTCTGCCGTGTGCTTTAGATTTATGAATGACGGGGCCAAAAATACCTATGTATTAAAGTTGAGTCAACTTAGTTGACTAAAACTGAAGGTGCGTCATCCGTTGCGAATGATGTCAGTGGGCATTATAAAATGACAATAATTTTATTATTATCGATGCATTGCAACCATTTATAACAGAATGCTGAGCAACGTTGACCAGCCCAGAATGCAAAAACATTTGGATCGAAGCTAGAATTAAGGAATAATAATGAAATGTTCAAATGTTTACGTAACAATATAGAAGCAAAAAGTCTGTCTCGCTGGCCGTTAGTCCGTACTCCGTACACAATAAAAAAAGCTGACTAGTAAGTAGTTAAAAAGCAAAACGATGCACATCTAATTTTGGCTAAAAGCAAAACGATACATATCCATGCGTGTACATGTGGATGTGCATCATTTGCTTCTTAATCGACGTGTTGCGAAGGAAATAGGAACTGGAAAAGTCAAGAAAAAAAACTTGTATAACAAAATTATACTTCAGGTATTTGTTGTGAATCTGTAATCAGGTATATAGTGAGAGTTAATAATGAAGATGATATCAGCCTATACAAATAATTAATAGCTGTATGGCTGCACATTGTAATATTGCAAGTTCAAGAAACCACTTTCATACTTACCTAATTTATTTGGTGAATGCACATGCGGTTTCTTTTTTGCTTCGTCATTCCATTTGATTACGTAATACGTATGTAGTTCTGAATTAGGCTTCAAAATGCACAGGTAAAATTGTCAAATGTGTCATTAGAATGATGAGGTTCCTATGTCAATCTAACCTACTACTGTCTGCTCCACTTTTCCAGTGGTACTTAAATATACAAATAAATTAGTATATAATTACATAATGTATGACCCGGATTTTTTAAAATCGTCAAAATCGACTCTTTCTAGTGAATGTCGAATGTCTGTTGACTGTCATCCCCCCCAAAAAAAATGTCGTTACATTTACGTTTGAAGTTGTAGCGGAATAGTCAACAGTTTATCTGTACAGCCATATGAGTCACTGATTATTAGTCATCTTTCTTCTACCATCTTTTGCACTCCAGACTGGGAAGTTAAAGACACTCACCCACCCACGTAAACAATGGCTTCATACTAAAGTGTTATTCTGTATGCAATCTTGATAACCTTGCAGTTGCAGTCGATACTCGCTATAATTTGTAATTCATACAGACAGTGTGTCTATGCATTTGAATTCTGAAACACCAATCTCAGATCGGCAGTACTGGTGAGACCGGCAGGACAGCTCTTACTTACTAGTTAGATTTCGAAACTAGTAACCAGAAAAGTGTACCTTTATTACAAAAATAAATAATTGAAATCAGTGTTTAAGCTCAAGCTCAAAGGACCAGCATAGTCATAAGTTCATAAGCATCACACATACACATTTACATTACAGATAATTTTAATAAATTACTAATCAATCAAGATAATCACCGTAGAATCCAGAAGCGAAATGCCGCAGAAGAGCTGCTTAAATCTACGCAGTGCTTTTGTTAATGTGTCTTCTCTCTCGAATTGGGCCAATTTAATTGCACGGATTTATATCGTAAGTGTTTCTTTTTATTTTTCACTGCAATAAGAATACAAATCCAGAAATATAGCCTATATATATATAGCTTTAACGACAAATGTTTACTTACGTACAGATTGTGGGAGTGATTTGGGCTTTCTACCTGTTCAGCGAAATTGGAATAAAGTTGGTCGTTCCATCAGCCACATCGTCCCCCTCTAATTCTACTACCTCGTCTCTATCAAATACTACCAATTATGTAGCAGTCAAAATAGTCTACCTCGTGGGGAATGCTGTAAGGGCTGCAATGGGAATATTTTTATTTATTGCCATAAAAAATGTAAGTACATACATGTATCTATTTTAAATGAGTCATCAATGAAACTTAAAGTAAAAGAATATGTCAACAAGCGTATTATTTGTACGTCTTACGTACACCGAGAAATATTAGAATAGTTTACAACGTAAGATTCACGTTTTTACTGCAAACATTTTGCAGAAAGGTATTCATTGACTCAGAACTGAAACAAATGTTTTGATATTTGGCTAATTAATATTACAATATAGGAAGACTCGCCCAACTTAAAGTGGTGGATGATAGTGAATGCTATCCTCGTACTCGTTGACATCCTAGTTGTGACTCCAGTTGCTGTTTGTCTGGGTCAAGTCGACCTCGTCGGCATATGGGCCTGGGAATTGCCCTTTTGGATTGTAAGAGTGATTTCCATTTGGATTATCTATCGATTCAAAGTTAAACTAGAGGACAGACGAAGAAGGGCCCTCAATGTATAACCATGTCCCCAAAATTGGGAGCAATAGTAGAATTATGGTAACTAACCAAATTCGTTACTATGGTACTTAGTTACCATGGTCTCAGCTATCAGTGATCAACTCAACTACAACTAGTGACTGGCAAATATCTCTTAGCCACTATTATGGAGTTATTTTGAGCTTTTTCATGACCTTCAACATTGAGAGCTATACAGTCACAGGCAAAAAAATCCCCTGCCTATGTAGGCGAAAAAGCCTATAGTCAGGAAGTCATTAAAGAATTGTGTATTATTTAATTTTCATTTGTTTCAAAAACTTAATTTGAACTTGACCATAATGTTCCTAGTTAATAGTCATTAGTCATTATTCCTCTAAGAGGAACTTGCCAACGCAATACTTCATGCCAATAGTAAGTAGTTAAAATTAGTAATTACATATTGATAAAAGCAACAGGAATAAGATATGTATTACACTATTACATGTTTAAAATAAAATGTCCCATGTTAAATATGTCTGTGTCTGTGTGCTTTTATATTTTTGGTAAAAAAATGTTTAATTTAAAACTAAATGACTTATTTATTGTATTATATTGTTTTTCTACAAACTGAAATAAAATATTTATAAATTTATTATTATTTTTACTATTATATATTATATTGTATCGTTTTCTTCTTGAAATAAATCCTATGAAATTATCGCAAGTAAAGTCTTGCTGGGAACATTCCCGGGAATGTTACTTGAGCCACCACTTTTTAAATAATTCCACTCCCTTCACGGCGATGCTGTAGTTCACTGCACAACAACAACTGGGAATCGAAATCTAATCAACTATAACTATAATCTATTAGTACTGAAGACACTGAAGTAGTTAGTTTCATTTTTATTTAATTTTTTATTTATTTATTTAACGTCTCACACGCACTCATCTCATTTCACATAACACTCACGAAAGTCTCGCTATTCCATTCAGCATCTTCTTCTTCTGAAGAGCATAATAAAGCATTTTGCACTTTTAAAACAGCATAATACCGGATTTTACAAATAATTTTGCATCTATACGAAGCATCATTTGGGTTACCTTACGGAATAAGATTAAACTTTCAGAAAGCCAATAATTATCTAAATAACACAGAGTGTAGGATTAAATCCCTTGTGTTGGAATAACACAAACAACGAGGCAATCATTCAGTAACTAGTAACCAGCTGACAATATCTTAATTGAGATAAAAGAATCATTCAGCCCTCTAAAGCAGACACAACTCCTTTATTTATTTTATTATTTACACACACAGACACAGACACGGAGTTAAATAGTTATTACTGGAAGAGAGCAGTGCAGATTCTTTCATAACTGGAACACATTCTTCATACATCGATGAAATGCAAGAAGTATTGGGCTCTCAATCTCGATCGAATTCTCGACATCTCGACACAATCTCGACCTTTATCATTTACCCAGCACTGTACTTAACTCTGTTTGCTATAATATTATCACATGTTCCGTCCCACGTCCTTCAGCTGTCACTTCTCCCACAGTCTTTCAATCAATCAACACCAACCAAGACAGACGAAGACGGTTAACGTTCAACAGTCAAGAGAGATTTAACATTTAATGCGTACAAATAATTACATTAAGAAAACCAACTCTAACTAGGTAACTCTGATCGAGTACACACACATGCCACATGTATGACAGTCTTGGAGCATTGCAAATGTTAGGTCAGTACATACACAACTTGCAATGTAATCAATAATTAAGTAATTACAGTTAAAGTTGAAGGAATTTGTACTTAAGGCTTTTTTTCTAACTAGTAAAATCCAGCCGGTCAGTAACCAACGCATCGGCCATCGGCATCGGTCACCATAAACCAGAAACTCGCTCAGTAGTCAGACAAACAGAAACAGTTGACAGGCAGATCCGTAACACTCCATTGCACAGGAAAATTACAGCTACAATAAAGACAATAATACAAAAATATAATAAATCAGTCTTTTAGCAATAATTAAAAGCAACAAAATACACATTATGTTGTTTTTATTAATTGTTGAAAGGCACTGCGGCATGCAAGTACTTACAATTGTTGCATCGATTGACACTGACTGCTAACTAACTAGTGAATTAATTAATAGGTACTGTCTTTTCAGTTGACTGACTGACCAGTGACGAGGTGAATATGACAGGTCATAGAGTAAACTTTGCCACGACCGGCAATAACATTATTGAGGTGCTTCCGGCCGTCGACCCGGCAGCTTTCAACTACAACACTCGCCCCCGCCTCAGCAATGCCTTCCTAGAAAGTGAAACAACCAATAATTTCGGAGTGGACTGTGACCTGGAGGGTCGGGATGAGTTTTCAAAGTTCCTGGAAGAGCACGAGGAGAAAGTGGAGCTAGAAATTGACAAGGATGGTGGGGGCGGTCTTGTCATTTCCCCGTCCATCGCGGCTCGTCTGTACAGTTTAGAGAATCTGGACCGACATGATGACGAGAGGACCGGAAAGAAGAATAAGGACAGCCAGGGTCAAGGTCATTTCCAAGAGGGCAAAAAAGGATGGAGGAAGTATGGTGGGATTATATTTGGACTGAGTGCCAGTTTCTTTTTTTCCCTCACCGTGGTCATGGTCAAGATCTTAGACAACTATCATCCATTGAACATTTCGGTGTGGAGATACTGTGGGATTTTACTTCCATCCATTCCCCTCTTCATTTACTACCACTGTCGCTGTCCCGAAACTAAGAGGGTCAATCTGTGTCAAGCCGTGTGGCCTCTAAAAGAGAAGAAGAAACTTTACAATTTTTTAGGATTGATGGTAATCATTTTGATTGAGTTTCTTTTTGTTTGTTGATCGTAAAACTGTCAACTGTTGACAGTTAACTGCGTGTGAATGTAATAATAATTATTATTATCTTTTTGTTTTCATTTGTATTCAGTTACGTGGTTTACTTGGCTGTACTTCGGTGCTCTTCCGGTTTGTGTCACTCAAATATTTGAGTGTGGCCGACTCATCCGTCATTTCTTACTCTGGCCCCGTTTTTGTCGTAATTGTGGCGCATTTCTGTCTTGGAGAAAAATGCGGGCTAATTTCTATTCTGATTGCCATCCTCACTTCCTTTGGTGTTTTTATCATCGTCCGACCACCCATTTTTACTGGAGAAGCTTCCTTTGACGGAGATACTTTGGTAAGTTTGAGTAGATCTGCTTCTGTAATTCAGATTTCGGACAAAATATTGCTCACTTGACCATTTCGTATTGTGTTTGACAGATCGGGGCAAGCCTAGCACTCACTTCCATGATTTGCAATTCGATCGTATTAATTTTGATGAGGAAAATCCGAGAAGTTCATTCTGTCCTCATGCTGCTCACATTTGGAGCTTGGGGTGTAGCTGAGTCCCTCTTTGTTGCCACTTCATTCGGTGTTCTGAAGTTACCGCAGGGGGTGAACGATTCCATTTTAATGTTACTTGTTTTGCCGGTTCTGGTGTTCTTGGGTCAGATATCGATTATATTAGCTCTCAAATTTGAAACGGCGGGCCCAGTCTCCCTCATTAGAACTTGCGATGTAGTTTTTTCATTTATTTGGCAATTTGCATTTTTAAGTGTTGTTCCCGACGTCTTCAGCTTAATTGGGGCTGTGATAGTTATAGTCAGCGTTTGTATTACAGGATTTAGGAAATGGTTGTCAACATTACCAGAAGAGGATTCAACGAGAATAAGATTTAGATTTTTCCTTCTGTAATGTCAAGAGTCAAGTTGTTAAGTGATTTCTTACTGCACTAACTAGTTAGTTGGTATGAATTTTGTCTTGTTGTTATTATTATTATTACCATATTGCTGTGAATAATATTATAATGTAAATAAATTTGTTCTTTGTGATAAATTGACGTTTTGACATTGCCTCTAACAAATTGGAGCACCAATTGATCTAAATTTTGACGGACAGACAGACAGGTATTGCATTCAAGGAAGTTTGAATAGAACATAGTTATTGTGCAAAATAATAATTGCTATTACTTTGCCATTTACTTTAAAGAAATGGAACATTAGAATAGTACTAAGAAGCTTCACTAGTATTATGCCGTCTGGCAGTACAGATATTTTTCCAGACCCAGACAATTCCAAAGCCATTCAAGCCATTCATCTCTATCAAAACTAAAACCATCATTTCGTTAATCAGTCCAAAGACGCATCTCAATGAATTACCTAAATGAAACATGACGTACCATTTTATTTGCTTATTCCATTGCTTGCTTGTAATTTGAATTGCAATCGTAGAGTGACGGTAGTGTAAATGTAACGTACACACAGCAAGTAGATAGCTTAGAATTTATAATAATTTTCAATGTCACATTCATAAGTTCCATAAGTTCCTACAACGGCTACAACCTATACACATACTTGTTTACTCTTTAAATTACAAAGTCGTTTTTTGCGTTGGTACCTGCGGCTAAAATGATCAATGATCATGCTTCTAGCATGCTTGCAAAGCTACTATTTCACATTAGCATCATATATTTGGTATAATGTCTGAGTCTGAAAGATGTTGGATGTACCTACATTTGTAAAGATATGCGAAACAGCGTGTGGATAATTGGAATCCAGTTGTCAGTCAGTCTTTAAATGATTATTAAGGTTCTGAAAAAAGTCGACGTGAGTATTGTACGTCACTATTTTCTACAGATCTTCTGTCTTGCATAACTTCACACATTCAGTTTGAGCAGACCATTGATTTGAAGATCCAAATCCAGTGAACAGATCTGCCATTCAGTGCCAGTGCAGGATCCTGAACACTTTGTATCTTTTGTACGCTAAACTGACCTATAGAAATGTGCGTGTGTTGTGGGCTACGTGACTAGGGAAACTGCTACTAATAATCATGGACAGGTCATAAAAAGGATTAAGAAGTTGAGCGTGTAGTGTGGCAATACTTGCATAGCCGATCTATACAAATCTAGCTTAAGTGTTTAAGCTTATAATTCAGAGATTTTTTCCGACAGTATAATTGTAATCCTTTAGACAAGGTCTCACGTCCATCGCAATCGCTCGCACATGGTTGATGGCGGGGTCCCTAGTCTGAATTTTTTGCAATTTATTTCACATTTCAAATCAAACTACAGTGCAGTGCAGTGCAGTGGTAGTAGCCGTCATGTTCGTCTTTTATTCGTAATTTAGTAATTTAAAGTAGGTTTCGTTTTTAAGAGTTGTATAATACTGCAGGATATTTTTTACATATTTATTTTTTGAATTTACAACACAAAGTATTATTAGTAGAATGGGACAGCTCAAGGAATCAAAAGTTGAAATATCACATGAAGCCTCAAAGCTCACTGCGGGCTACAAGGAAGGGCAAGCTAATGTATTTAAAACGGAGGAAGAAGCCGAAAACTCTGAACTATTACAAAATGGAAAAGTAAACATAATTATTGGTAGTAGCAATGGGGTGGGAAAGAAAGCTAAGGGGGACTTTGAGACGCCGAAACCCAAGACTGGCTGGAGGAAATATGGAGGGATCATTTTTGGTTTAGCTGCCAGTATGTTCTTTTCCCTGTCAATTCTAATAGTGAAAGTACTGAAAGATTACCATCCATTCAGTGTGGCTGTGTGGAGATTTCTAGGGATTTTGTTGCCGTCCATCATAATCGTCTTGTACTACACGTTCATCAAAAATAAGGATGACAAAGGCAAGATTTACCGAACAGTATTTCCCATGAATACGCGCGAGAAGCGGTCGGACTTCTTTGCGCTGATGGTAAGTCGATAGTAATATTAAACACTAATTATAAGTACGTATGATTAATGATTACAAAACTCAAATATTTATTAATTTTGGAAACTACAATCTTTTGGGAAATATGCTAATTTCTAGTTTCGATGCTTTGGAAAATGTCAGTTTGTAGTTTTGAAAATGGAAATTTATAGTTTTGACGCTTTTGAAAATGTCAGTTTGTAGTTTTGACATTTTTGAAAGTGTTGATTTCTACATTTTGACAGTTTTGATATTGTCAGTTTCTAGTTTTGTCTCTTTCGGAAATGTCAGTTTCTAGCTTTGACATTTTTGAAAATGTTACCTTCTAGTTATGGCGCTTGGAAAAAAGTTAATTTCTAGTATAACAACATTAACAACTTTCGTAAGGCAATGTTTTAATGGTCTACAAGTTCCAAAATAGGTTAATTCACATTTACTACATGAATTGCTAAGTTATGTAATTGGCCGTAAATATTCTATGTTTATTTATCCATGAATAGCTTCGGGGTTTCCTGGGTTGCACAATGGTCCTCTTCCGCTTCTACGCACTCCAATATCTGAGTGTAGCGGACGTCTCGGTGATTTCTTATTCCGGTCCCGTCTTTGTCGCCATCTTGGCACATTTCTTTCTCAACGAAAAATGTGGGGTCGTCCCTATCCTGGTTGCCATTGTTACCTTCTTTGGCGTTTTTGTCATCGTTCGCCCACCAATGCTCACTGGTGGCAGTGCCTTTGACACAGGGACTTTAGTAAGTTACCATTTTTTTTGTATCACAAGTTACAAGCCAACAACTTCAATTTGTTCTGTTTACATTATTATTATTATTATTATTATTATTATTAGATTGGATCCGGTCTCGCACTAATGTCCATGATTTGCAACGCAATCGTGCTCATAGTTGTGAGGAAGACACGAAAAGTAAATTTTGCATTTGGCCTTCTCCTGGCTGGACTTTGGGGCGTGGGAGAAAGTTTGATTTTGGCCACTTCGTTTGGTGTAATGGAGATGCCTCGGGGCCTTCGAGATTCACTTCTCACCCTCGTAGCGCTGCCCTCCCTCGTCTTCCTGGCCCAGTTCTCAATCATCCTGGCTCTCAAGTTTGAAAATGCGGGTCCCGTGTCCCTCATTAGAACTCTGGACGTCATCTTTGCATTTGTGTGGCAATTCATATTCTTAAGTGTGTATCCCGACATGTTCAGCCTCATTGGAGCAACTATTGTCATTTTTGGTGTGATTGTGATTTCCACAAGAAAGTGGCTGTCAACTCTGACACCGGAAAATAGTGCGAGAAAAAGATTAAAGTTTTTACTTTATTAAAGACTGCCATAATGTAATTAAAAAAAGTCAATTTTACAAACTAAATAACACTGTCCGTTTATTGCATCAAATCCTTTAAAGAGTATTCTTTAACAGAAATGGTCAAATGGTAATTAACTTTTGTGTATATTAAACTTTAGAATAAATTACAAACAATTATGAATTTAAATTATACGTCTTTAACATTTTAACCACGATTGAAATTAAAACAAAATCCAGTATTCGTGGAATCACCCTGATTCTGTTCTACTAGTGCCATGCAGGCTGCGTCCATCGGGTTTTCGATGAGACTACATGTGCAGAAATCTTTGTCACCATTACATTGATAACATATATTAGAGGACATACAATCCTCATCCGGTGCGAATGGTATAACGGGATCGGGTGAAGCTTCGCTGGCATCAAAATTCACTCGAATCACAAACGGGGCGACGTCCACTGTAATACACAAAAAGAATTTTAAAAAAAATGGATTTCAATTTATTTAAACTTGAAACAACAACGCGCCACGTAGAAGTAATCATACTTGTCAGTTTTAACTTCAAATTATAGACTTACGTGTAACTTTATTCGGAAAAGTAGAGCCACACTGTCTGTCAAAGCCGAAAATTTGTATCCAGTCGGTCGTACCGGAACAAGTAGCGGTGTCCACAGTGCTCGGATTTCCCGTGATGAAGTAACTGTCTGAGGTTCCTGACACCGGAGTTGAGCAAGGCGTCAACTAAAATAAATAATCAAACAAATTATTAATTAGTAAGTTATGAAGGTATGTGTATGTAGTTTCAAATACGATGTGATTCCAGTGGCTA
Source organism: Dicyrtoma fusca (assembly GCA_034695205.1). Taxonomy (NCBI): domain Eukaryota; kingdom Metazoa; phylum Arthropoda; class Collembola; order Symphypleona; family Dicyrtomidae; genus Dicyrtoma; species Dicyrtoma fusca. The sequence goes on from JAQFZC010000080.1 coordinate 42,074, forward strand.
TCTTTTTTAACCTGAACGCTATCAGCTCCTGTGTTACTCTCGATACAAATGGTGTAAAATTGTCGATTTAGTTGACGCGGGAAGCCAAAGCTCTTGATGGTGTCATCCTTATCGGTGTAATACTGCAAGCAGGATGGAGGAACTATGAACAATTCAAAAGCAAAAGTCAATGGTTCCATCCAACGAAATTTTCTAATGAACAGATTTCTTAAATTGTCATTTCTTAAAAGTCTTTACCAATTCGTTGTCTTGTTCGAATATAAGTAACTCTAATATTCGCAGTTGATCCCGTTATTTTACGAATATTCATCATGATCCGATCGCTATCTCCATAGTCCAAATACACTGCAAAATCACCAATGAAATTCACTTATACAAGCTGATAGCTGAACAAGAATTTATTAAAATTTGCAAGTACTTACTATGTTGACCGGTTAAATCACCACAAACGGTAATCGTTTGCCCTCCTCCAATGGACGGCGATCCCATGACTGTTAGCCTTTCCATAACGCAATCTCCTTCGTCTATATTATTATCTGCATTCAAAAATTTTGTAGCTGACAGGAAGTCCAGTTTCACTTGAGAAATCCCATTCGGCTAGTCATCGTTTAAGAAAATTATTTCCATTTAGAATGGCAGAATGGACAGTTGTTTTATTTTAAAGATGGAAATGTAATTACAAGTAATAATAATCGTTTACATACCCGATTGATAATGTACCGGTAATTGCCCGTATCCCCACTTGCCAAAACAATCCTCGTTCCATTGAATCTGATGGGGCATTGTTGCCCTGCAGTGCAGTTAGCCACGACTTTGGTGAACAAAATACAACCAAATAAGAATTAGCATTGCTCTGAGTATTTATACAACAATTCAAATTAATTTCATATTTAATAAGAAATAATTTACTTACTATTGCAGCAGGCACCATATCCATTCGCACACGTCCCCACTCTTGACCCACGTCTTTTGCACGTTTGTCTGTAGAAAATAAATGAATATTTAGTGGCAGCTTCTTAAAAAGTTTTACAAATGCCACATTTTTATAAAAAAATAAACTTACGAGCTGACACAGATTCCCTCTCGGTTGTTGCTACCAGTGCAGTCTTCATTCGAAACTTTAACCCCCAACATTGCTGAAAATATCGAAAGTGGTATTAATGATTACGTGTAGCTACTATTAGCCTTTTTGTTTTTCCACCACACAATTTCATGTTTTTAAAAGTGGTGGTAAAATGTAAAGACAAATTTCAAACTATTTTTGGTACGAATTAAAAATGACTATTAAATTACATCTGCCCTCCCTATTTTCAAAGAAGTCTTCTAAGCTGTCTTCATAGCTAGCTTCATCACCCAGGAAATCGTCTTCGGACTTGACGACCACAGTCAGCGTGACTGCAATCGCAAAAATGACCCAGAAAATAAGCTTTGAAAGGGTCCACAAAGTACTCCTTGATGAAGGCAAATATCCCAATTTTTTGGCTTCTCCCATGATGGCTACACGGAACTGTGAGTTCTGCTAATGCAAGGCAATGTCTATCAACTTGAACACTAATGTCGGATTAACGCAGATTGCGACGGTTTTTATAGGAATGCCAAAACAAATGGATTTACTTTATTTATTAGCACTTCAATTTCGGTAGTAATAATTCTGTGTCAACATGAGTATGTTTACAAGTAACGCATCAATGCACATAATATGTACGCGCATAGCCTTTACAGATGTTATTAATTGTGCGATTTTGAATTAAGAACACATTTTTATCGCGTTACCAAAAGTTGACCCCACTGCACTGGGCAGTAATAAGGAGTGGCTATGTAAACCATAGGATTCTTTCGCTAACTTGTTGACACCGCCAGTGCTTTCGCATCTATGCGGATATGTCTGTATAATCCACATGGATATACTCTATAGGTCTAGGTATCTATCATCTAATATGTAGTTCAAAGTGGTAAAAATTCCCTTCCAATTCATGCCTCAAGCTGCATCATTTTAAATTCGACCCATAAATTAGTATTTATTGAATTAAAACACAATGCTTAAGTACAGTAGTAATAATTTATTTCCCAAAGGCGATGCAAATTGAATGCTATATGTACTGCATGCAATAAGTTGGATCCCAGTCGAAGTTAGAATTAAATATAAAATTTATTCGAGATTGATCATCTTTCGTATGACATATTTAATATAAATTAATAAATAATAACGATCTACTTCCGTAGTCAGGTGGGCAATACAATAATATTATAATTAGGTATATAAATAATCAATGTAAATGTACTTCTGTATAACTTCACACGCTCAACGCAACGGTTCGACGGTTCTCCAAAGAAGGTAAAGGTACACGTATCTTCTCTCACTTTACCCAAAATAAGTACCTATACGCTGAATTATAGAAAATCTTTTAAGTTTATTTTGGCACCTAAGTCGTTTTGAAATTCGTTATATTTTCAATGCAGGAGCAGCCACATCCCGTTGGGCAGGATTTCTTTAATTTGAACCACTGCAACATATGAGCCGCATGACCACCGTGACCACACATTGAACAGTACGTACTGAGTCCTATATTAAAATCAAAAATATAATAATACATTTTATAACTACATATTTGAAATTATATTGGGAACTGTCATCAGCTGGCATGTCAGCTGTTGAACCTCAAAACAGCAAACTAGACAGATGCTTGTTGACTTTCCCAAGTAAATACCTCGTGAGTAGGTTAAATTAGTGTCAATTTGATTAATTAATTAACTATGCGTCGACCGAACGGCACTAACCTTTAGCAGGAATATGACAAATGGCACAGAATGACACGATTCTTTTACACTTGAGACAAAAAGGACCTCGAGCCGGTTCATCACACTGCTTACACTGTATGACAAAATCAACTCCTTGCTTCATCAGGAAACTATTGTCTACTCCTTCCGTTAAGCATTTTAACACCTACATACAAATCAGGAAAACAAACATAGTTATCTTTCTCAATTTAAGCAGTTTAGGTGTACAGGCAATCAGAGACTGCTAAACACTGACCTCAGCCCTCTGCTGCAAGTATCCCCACCTGTACAGGATCTCGGCATATGATTTCTTATAGCAGTCGTATATCCCTATAAGTTACAACAATGTGATATTATGTATTACTACACTACAGTTTAAAAAAAAATTATTTTGACCATTTGAATTCTAGAAATATTTTCAACTTACGACTCATAGCAGGATCTAAAATGGAAGCCTTCACGTTTCCACTGTAATTTCGCCCAGAGACCCCGTTACTACAGCTCTGCGGTCCACTTCCCCCTCCATTCGAATGATGTCCCGCTAAACTCCCATGGCCTCCATTCTGGAGTGCAACTTCATGAATGGACTGAATCACTTTGGTATCATCTAATGAGTCTGACCAAGAGTTTGATCGATGCTGACGGAAGAAACTGTCGGACAAGGGGTTGACTACCATCACGTGCAACGTGTCCGATCCGTGAACGGTATGGTAAGGTGATCCCACTCCCTGGAGAATTCAAGTACAATGCTATTAACACCTGTTTTACATCATACAGAGGATGCCAAACAATCATCTGTTACCCGACATTTACAGATAACTCACATCTAAAAATTCAATCACAATCTGAAATAATGACATTCGAAAGACATTCCATAGATTCATCATAGCAGATAGTTAAGTACAGTCAAAGCAGAATCAAAAATAGTATTTTTTTTAAACATAATAATTATTCCAAAATTACAGTTTCGTATTTTGAACGATAGTGCAAAATCAGATGTTCAGTTCATTTAAGTTTCAATTTAGTTAATTTATGATTTACTGTTAGACAAAATAATTGCTGTTCAGTACTTCTTTCTCTAATAGAAACTGCCGAAGAATAGACACCAAGTTTAACGAATAAAAAGTGCTTGAACATCCTGTTCTAATTTGTTTCACTTGGTATCTATTTACTATCCATCTACGATAGATACCTTCACATCATTACCGCCAGGTACTATCAACGTAAGAATGAAAACAATTCAAAATCCAAAATGTTTTTAGATATACAGCGTCAGTTGCTACATGTGCGTACAGTTAAGAAATACAACTCATCATGTGAGTAACAAAATAAATCCTGTTGAATTGCAGAAGATGCATCAATGAAACAGTAGTAGTATTGATAAATTCATTATATTCATGTTCATATTCATGCAACGTCAATGCACATGTGAACTGAAGCTAATTCCATCGTAGCACCGACGTGTTAAGTAGTGGATAGCAGTAGCAGTAGAATAGTAACGAAAAAATGCAAGTATTCTGCCACAGAATATTGTTTGTTAAGTAAGGGTCAAGAAGAGTGTATGTACATAGTATTAACCGAAATACACCGAAAAATGGGAGAAGGTATCAAGACCAATCCCATTTCATATTTCATTTGTAATCTAAGAAGCTACCTACACAATTAAAGGCAATCATGTAAACAATGCGCAATGATAAGGGAACAAAATACGTAAACAGCCGACATTTACAGGGAATACAGCATTGACTGTGATATATATATGTTGCATGGTGGAGCTAGTTTAGTTATTCGAATAGGCTGAAGTTAGCTAATTGGCACAAAATATGGATAATTCATATCTTGATTTAAAAAAACAAAGTCAATAGGTAAGTTCAAAGGCTATGAGCGTAAGTTTTGAAACAAACTTATCAAACAATAAGTCTACGTACACATAAACAAAAGTAAGCTTGAGTACAAAAATTACTAAAAATACAGGTCATTATTACAGGTAGGTAAGTGTGTTATATGTTTCTACAGAGGTAAAAAAACAACACAGGGTGAGGGTCCAATCAAATTCTGTGGGAGACAGAATTCCTGCATCTTTCACTAGACTCAATTGCCAAATTGCCAACTACTTTACACAACTGTATACTATAAAATGTTTTTTGCAACTTTGGTTGTCTAAACCAACCTTTTCACTCAAAAAGAGTGTAAATTATACTAAGATACAGGTATCTATCACCTACGTACGGAAGCAGTTTTTCTACTCCAGAAGCTAAAACCACTCACGTAGGTAGTTTTAATGGCTCCATCAAAACTACTGCACAAGTTTTAGCCATCACAACTAAAATCGATCAAAACGAGAACAAACCATGCTTGAACTTGAAGTTGCACACTGAAAAAAATATTGGAGAAGCAAAACAACAAATCTTTGTCTTGCAAGAGTACAACTGATTCTACAAGAATCGCCCTACAACAAGTAAAAGGTAGGAACACAAAATTGATCACACCATGCAACATGCTTTAAAAGATGCTAATACAATTATTCAGTTACCAAATAATAATAATCAATTTCGAACCACTGCACTGGAAGGGAGGTAGGCAGAGTAATATAAAATAAAATAGAGTGGATACTGGGAAATTGGGGACAGTAAGTTTGCTTCCATTCCAAAGTACACAGACAAAAAAAGGGGGATTAATATTACATGTAAATTAAAAATCGGAAAGGGATAAGTACACCAATGGCTCAATTAGTGCGCAACAAGGAAACCAGAAAATGAAATTAGTAGAAAGTATAAAATAAAAATGAAAGCATTTGTACTTTGAGTTGTCTAACCTTCGTCCACCATTTTGGAACAGTCAAACGCTGCATCATAAAGAAGAAAATATAATTATTAAGTTGAGACTCAACACAGTACAATGTACATGAATGAAAACGGGACACTTTACGATTCACAAATAGGTAAATGCAACTACATTTATCTCATTTCTCAATTTGGATTCTATTCTATTTTCGAATTAATTTAATGATTTCACGGGATTAACGCTTTGTTGTTCCCTGCTTTGTGGCTGTCAAATTAGAATAACATACTTTTAGTTACTCCAATTATTAGCAATGACGTGTAAAAGACAAGCATTCAGTATTGCGATTTGAAAAATCGAAGTTTTTTAAATCAAGAATTGGGTAGAAAAAACTGTCACCGGTTGCTTTAACTGAGTATTCCTTCCAGGTGTGTAGCTTCCATTTTTACTCGGGAAGCCAAACTGGTCTCCGTTTGATTGTCCATTGTAAATATTGAGAGAATAATTCTGCTGACTGTAATTCAGACTATGACTGGAACTGGAACTCCCACTGGTGTTAGAAACACTTGTTGTCTGCTCCGGATTCGTGAAAATACAAGCAATTGAGGCTGCTGTCTGGACGTCACCGTGCGCAGCATAATGCTGAATTCTACAAAAACGGTAACACAAAGGCATTACATAAAAATAACAGAATACATAATTCGTGGCCAGTCCGGATGCAAAGATACATACGCTAAACTGTCATTGCAGGTCTTACATGGAATTAATCAATTTACTCCCAAGAGGATGATAATGAATCCAGTTTGCAGCCTCATAATCTTCCGAACGTTCACATGAATTTGAACAGGATGAATGACCAACACTCAGATGTTTATTTAAGTTCATGTTTGCCGCATAACTGGCTACAATTGATGCGGCCTGCCAAGCATGTGAAACATGATTCGAAGTCACTCCAGCAGCTTTTTTCTCATTTTCAATACAAATTGATTGCCGTTTTGATGGATTCGCGATATGTTTGTAGGATGAGGCTAAAAGTCTTGAAAATGGAAGTAGCTGACAAACGTCAAATATTGTCACTAAACCAGCTCTCTTTCGTTCCCCTCGGCGGCTACGACGTCTGTTTGTCTAAAGAAAAAGGCACATGTTAGTTAGCAGTGACATTAGAATTATTAGAAAATATATTTTTATGACATTTTTGCACTCCTCTGCCAACAATAGTAATAGTGACAAAAGCAATGCTAACAATTTCATCAGTGTCGTGAGCCAGTTGACTCAAAAAAGGTCCAAGAGCAGAAAGAGATCTTGGAGTTCCGGCATCACAGTTTAGTTTCACTCTTTTTAGGTAGGAAGGTCGACCGAAACAAATCAAAACTCCTGGGAGATGTATAAAAAATTAGATCACGCATTATTAATGGGTCGTAAAAAGGCAAATACTAAGAATGCTAAGAGTAAAACCAAATAAGGTGGTTTTTATCAAAAGAATTAAATCCCTACCAACAGAACAGAATCGAGCACCAGAAGTTCTAGGGAAAGGAACATTAGACACTCCTCGGGAAGGGAACGCTGAAAAATCGTCTGGTACTTCCAGAGGCTATAGTTAAAATCACAATATTAATACAAAATTCCCAACAACATTTAATAAGAAGTATGTAGGTATGTATGCCTATGTACTTCTGACTTCTGTTTACAAATAAAATAATAAATGTATGAAAAAATACCTTAAGGAGATTCATATATGCAGCAAACTGAGTGATACAAGGGCTAAGGCACGGTTCCTTCCTTCTAGCAAACTGCTGCGCTGTTGCCTTCAAAGTCTAGAATTAATTTCATAACGTATAACTTATAACCAGTCTCCACTACGGCTTATAATTTAAATTTATAAAAGGTCACACAATCACTTCCACTAATTTGCATCACATTCACTCACAGAACCATAAAATCAAAACACGCACCGATTTACAGAGTTAGTAAATAAGTTATACCTTTAACACTTGATTTTTATCCACGTCACTGCCACTACTAGAGACAAGAAAGGTAGGAGCTGCAGCTGGGTAGCTTAACGGAAAAGACGCAAGGATAACTGCCGCAAGAGACCTGGATTTCGGATCCGTTCTCCAACTAAACCGCAAGATTCCTCTTTCAATTTCAACCTGCAATAACATTGCATAACATTCGGATTTCACATTAATGAATAATTGAGATAATTTCCTGGCATAGTGTGAATTATTCATTCCAGTAGTCAAGAATTATATTTACGTGCCTGCTCAAAAGCGACGTTTTCAGGCTTGCTTTCGGCTGCTTCTTCAAATTCTTTTTTTAAAAGCTCATCCCGTTTAGCAATACTTGTGACAGATTTTCTTCGAAGACTGCGTTTTTCCGAAGAATTTATTTTGGAGACTTCATCTTGTGCTTCATTTTTAGAACCAGTCAAATTGTATTCGTCCTCTTCGTCAAACAACTCGTCCTTATCGGCTGCTGCGTCTTCGCTTTCATTGTCGTTTAACATGCTCATAGATTTGTGACGATTAGCATCCCATGAAATTTCTCCACAGAGCTACGCAAATTCATAGTATAAGAATGGGTAATTACACTGTATAAGAATAGGAAATTATTATTCATTTAAATGAGAGGAATAATAATTCTCAACAAACCTCAACAACTTCAGTCGGAAGTGACCAAACTCTTAAAATTTGATCTCTAGACCACGTGATCAGATCGCAAGTAAGAGATCTCTTCCAGGCAAACTCCACAATATCATGAGCTTGAAATGTAAATATCGGATTGGAAAATCTTTTCCAGTCCCACAGAGATAAAAGCCCAGAATCTCGCCTCAATATTGGAACACACTGCGTCACAATTCCTCGTCCAAAAGGCTAATAATTATAAATATCATAAAACATTAGGAGCCTTGTAAAAACTTAGGACGGAACTAACAAAAAATAGGAAAAGAACTTACAGCTGGACGGGCTCTCCATACAGGTGTCGTTAGAGTCAAGCATGGCCCTTTTGACTTTGCGGGAACTGGAGCAGCCAACCGACTGAATTTGACAGTGCAGTCTTGTGCCGCAGTTATAATCATATCACTACTTAACCATTCCAAACCTGAAACACAAGAACGAAGAAAATCAAAGTAGGGAACAAACGAGATGTGCAGCTAAAAAAGGATCCGTTCATTTAAATATTCGAGATTATGTACCATTAATTTTAGACGCGTGTGCGGCGATATATTCCGATGGGTTATTCGGTTTCCTTAAGTCCCAAATTTTAACGTGACCCCCATCGCATGATGCTAAAGTTTCAGTCTTCCATTTATTCCACCTAACCTGAGACGCTCCATCAAGTGCTGACAGTGACTGCTGTGGCTTCTCTGTGCCCGCCTGTCGGGGTAGTCTAATGTCCCAAATATGAACGTAGCTGTCGAAGGAAGAGGTGGCGAGTAAATTCGGTTGTGTGCGAGACCAGTCAATATCAGTGATTACCCGGGAGTGGCATTTGAGACGGTAAATACATTTTAGCTCAGCACTGCCGGTCAGCTCGAAAATATCACAACGCTGGCTGCTCTGCAAAACGAAAATATAATTATTACAAGTTTTTAGGTGTAAACAGCAGACCGCCTTCGTACCTTTCACCTGTTATGTTATAAATAATTCAATAAAAGGATTAGATTTCTACGAAACGGTATAGAATAAAAGAAATCACTCACTGCAACTGCTAAAACATTAGAGTTATTCAGGGATGCCCACTGAGTAGTCGAGATTTCATACTTTCCACCATAAGGGATCCGTACTAATAAGTCTCCAGTGGAACCCACAAGATCCAAGATACCCAAGTACTTCCGGCTATAATCAACAAACAATTCATTGAACAAGTTTATATTAGATATAATAAATTTTATTTTCTCGATTTATTTTAAAAAAAAACGAAGAGCCATATGACCTCCTTCCTTCATGCTGGGATTTTGGTCTCTGCCCACTTAAAACTGCTTTTGACTTTACTGAGAATCAATTACTGAAAACGAAGTGAAAGTGACATTGACTGTCAACTGTCAATGCTGACTCGATCAACAACACGTCACTAAAACATTTGGGGATTAGCCCAACGAACAACTAACCTACCTACAACCGAAGCTAATTTTAAAACATAATAAAATCAAAATTTTTATATTTAAAAAAAAAGTCACTTAACGTAGGTAGATCTTACCCTGCAAGTAGTGCGTACTGACCGGAGGTGTCCAAGGACATTGTGGTGGCCTACAATCAACATTTTCAATAATCAAAATTGTGTACTAATTAGAAGCAGTAAACAGTAAATATTTAGTTTTAGTAATCGATCCGGGCATCCGTCTGATTTCTAATTAATAAAAATTACCTGCAGATCACGGAATTCCAGCGAGAAGTTTTCACTTCCATATTTGCTCGTCATCTTACAACACAACTTGTCGATCACGGATTACGAACCGTAATCGTAATTTACGGTTGACGGTCAACGGTTCGACCGCTTTTTGAAGTACTTTTGTTGTTATTTTTATTGCGTGTTTAGTCTCTCTCAACTCAACAATTTAATAACAAACTTCAATTTCAACTTGAGGTCTTTTTTTCTGTACCAAGAAATTTGAGCTTCCCACACACACGCTAGAAATGTGTATCGATGTTTAGCACCAGACGCCATTAATGGACTGGGTGACCAGCTCGCTCGCAAACAAAAAAATAAAAACAGGACAGGTAAGATAGCGAGCGCAGTTAAGGTCAAAGTTAAAGAAGATTAGATGATATTTAAATTGCTTACAGATAAACACAAGGTTAGAATGCAAATTCTATGAAATAGGACGATTTCAATCATCTGTAGGGCAGTTAAACTTGCACTCTTTTATTCTATTTCCAAAACATATCTGTAGACTGTGTCCGTGGATTGTGCAGTTCAATTTAAACAAAGTAATTGTGTACCTACAACTAGATTTTATTCACAAAAATAAAAATTCAATTTATTTCTGAATTTAAACATTTAAAAAGAAGTAATTAACATTATGGTTACTCTATTTGTTGAAACACTAACTATTATTTCTAATTCGGTTGAATTAAAAGCTAGTTTAAGAATTCGCAATCTTCAAATTCGTCTCATTTCCCAATTTGGGCAAAGGTTGAAAAAAAGGTAATTAAGTTAGTATAATAATAAACTACAAGCCTTGACTGACCGTCTTCAAGGCAGGCAGTTAAACGCACATTGTCCAGCCCAACTGCTTTGGACACAAAACCTTTTCAAAATGGTCAAACAAGAAATTACCATTTTCTTAAACGTCAAAACTATAACCTAACTTTTTCAAAAACAGTCAAAACTAGTTAGTAGTAACTAACACTTTTAAAAGGGTCCAAACTAGAAACCATCACTTTCAAAAAGGTCAACACTAGATTTATTGCGGTTTCGAAAAGGGCACAAGTAGCCTACACGTTTAGGTATCATAATCTAGAAAGTTGTTAAAGATCTTATTAAACTAGCTTTATTAAACTATAATAAGGGTACGTTATAATAACCAGTCAAAGTACCTAAATTATTATTTATATAGTCTTTACTCTTATTACAGCTAACACACATAACGAATTGATTCTTCAATCAATCAAATCAATCTAGCTCAATTCTTTCTTTGGAATGTACAGTATTTGTGAGTCTATACTGCTATGTTACAATTTGGAATAATATTGCAAATCCTTCAATGTACTTAATAAAATTATTTTTCCTTCTTTTAAGTGGCCATGTCATCCAGGTAATTAGCAATCCGTTCATTCTCCGTATCTCGTAGAATCCTCATCATCTCTTCATAATTGCATTTAAACTGAATGAACTTGTATAATTCTGCATTCTGGCAAAAGGTATCCGGATGATCTCTCTACAAAACAAGAAAGTATTTAGAAATTCCAAAAATTACAGTCAGCAGCGTAGTATTACAAAATGGAGAAAGAATCGAAATGAGTAATTATTACAATGATAGCCGCATCGTCTTCACTAATAAATCCTCTCAACAACAGTTCCATTGCCACCTTCTGAGGGTGAATCGTTTCATTACAGAGCATTGTAAGATGCGGTATGAGAAATTTCTCCAGTGAATTCCCTACCATCTTCTTTTTGAAAGCAATCTTCTCCTTAAATTGTGACTCCAGGAAATGTGCAATCCCATCGTTACCAGTTTTCTTTAAGCAATTCAATAATTTGTAGAACGAGTTGGGCTTCTTGATCACATGATTGAAGAGTGTGTACCTTTTCTCGTGAGGACTTCGTCGGGAAACCTGCTGGATTTTGTGGGAAGAGAAAATTCCATAAATTAAAAAGTGACGCAATTTACTGTAATAAAAATAAAAGTAACACATTTTTGAGACCAAACTAACAATCGCATCATTTTCAGCTTTCGTGAATACTCCTTCAACGCACAGCCACGAGGATAAAGATGATTCTTCCACTGTCGTTTCACACAGCCAACGAATATTGTCAATTAAAACTTGCTTCTGGTATGCATTCATGATGGCAGTCTCAATGTCAATGAAATGTATGATACTTTCACTATTTATTTTCGTTTTTTAAAAAAAATTTGATATAAAATTCTAAGATAATACTTTATATACCGATGAAGTAATCAACGGTGCGGTGTACGTGCTTTTTTATAGAGAGCTTTCAGTGTCAAGGGCAAGCTGGTAGACTCCCAGTAAAACTAATGACTTGACACTGTAGCACACTAATTTTAAGCTTAAACTTAAACACTAAACAAAAAAATTAAACTACAAAGTATTAGCGTAGCGTACCTATAATATAACAAAGTACATACTACGTTAGTTAGCACAGCATAGCATCCCATCACGGCCCGGTAATTAGTTATATATAAATGTTAAAAGGAACACTATTGTGAATCAAAAGTTAAATCTGCTCAACTTGATTTGACTGCAGACGTATCTTTTTATCATACACTAAATATTTATCAGTGATAAAACTTTGGTGGCTCACACACGAGTGTCACATGTAATTTATTTTTCATTTTTCAATGCACTCATTGGGCTCTGCTACAATGTTAAGTGTTTTTTTTGTTTGTCATAATGAGCTATAGATACATAGTTTTACCTGGTATGAGCACCTACAGATACTTATATGTCTAATTATACTGACGTTTTATAATCAAGTTCAAGGATTAATAGGTGATTAGGTAGCCATTCTGCATGCATCCAATGCGCCCTTTAATTCTGCAAAAAATAGATAAAGCTAGAAATCGACTTGCTACCATATGTAAATCGGGATTTACGGAATACATATTTAATGGTGCAATCACTGTTTTAGTATACATTGTATTGTATTAAGTATTTCAAATACAATCAAGACAAAATATTCAGTTATAATCTAATCATCTTGTCTTACTCACATATTGCAGTGACACTTACCAAAGAAATCAAACTAAAATAATAAAAAATTGGACTTTCAAAAATTATATACACACTGATGATGCCACTATTATGTTTGGAGTTTGGGTGTACAGAGATACGAATGAAAATGGATTTTAAGATATGGTCATAACCATTAATAGCAAAAGTAAAAACGTTAAAAAACAGCAGCTCTACGTTACTTTGGTTTACGTACCTACCGTCTCGTCTCCTTGCCGCCGTTAATTGAGCGAGACGTAAACCGCTTAAATTCTCAAATAAAATGATAATTTGAATGCAATCTACACAAGAAGAGAGTGCCTACCTAATTATAATAAATTATCCAAAATATTGTCGATTTAATTTAGTCTGGATAGTAGGCATACAATCTCTGTGGTGACATTTTGGATGATACTGACTCTAGACGTGAAGGCCACACTAGTTTTGGAATCACAAGAATATAAAGCATATATTTAAAACTATTATTTGTTTTCAAACACAAGAACCTGGAAGAAACCATAAAGACTCCAAACTGCCTCAAACTTGAATCGGAAACGCGATAAAATAGTTTATCAAAATTTATGGGTTTTGTACTTTCCAAATTAAGATTTAAGTAATGGGATGCGGAATGATGCATTCCTTCTCTGTGGATGGGCAAGCATTTCCAGTTGATTTTGGCCACCAGAAAACCTAAAAAAGCATTCAGAAGAATAATTTTAGTAACATAGAAGTTGGTTGGATGCTGTTGCTGTCCGCAACCCGCAACACATCATAGGTTTATTTTGTTTCCATTTAGATTTGTATTTTCAGTAACAATAGAAATGGATTCGAATGTTTGGTATATCATTAGCAAACAAACTTACTGGATTTTAGCTGTCTGTGGATTTTTTGTTGCTTGAATTTATACAGTTTTTCCCTTCCATTCATTGGGTCGGTCTTCGGTTTTGGTCGGTCGGCCGTGCCTGCGGTATTGGTCAAAGTAAGCAGGCCACATTCAGACATTTCAAATTTTAAACTCAAACTGCACTGTACTGTCTGTGACACTGTCAAACACACAAAAGCTCAGGGCTTCAGCCTACGCCCTACGCCGAACTTCTTTTGATTCTTGAATCTTGACCTTGACCTTTGTTCTTCCTTCCTGACTATCCTGACTTTCTGACAGTGAAAAGTACATTGCATAATTGCATTTGTGCATCTGCATTGCCTTTAATCAGTTCCTAATTCATTCTATTTAGTCAGACTCTCAGATTTAATACAAGATTCAGAATTCAGATCAGAAGCTTGCAAGCTTCAATCAAGATTTCAGTGATTGCCCGTCGTTCGGTTCGGTCTCTCGTTGTTGGCAGCCTTTGACAAGAATAGAAAATATAAAGTAAAGCCACTTGCTCAGAGTAAATTCTCTCTCTCTCTCTCTCTCTAGTCAGAGCACTGTCTGGTATTTTGTCATAATATAATTAATATGATAATTACTAAAACTATTTAATAATGCGTAATCATATGGCCATTAGGTGACCTAGACCAAGACTGTCGACTATACTCGACAGTCCAATGCGCAATGTGGCCAACAGATTTGATTGCCAACTGCCAGTATTGCCACCTGAAGGTTGAAAGATAACAGCATGGCAGCGATAGCGATCGAAACGGTCTGGTCTGATACTTTTTTGGTTTCATTGTTGATCTCGAATCTTTGACCAAACAGATCATGGAGGACCATATTAATTCTTTGGCCAGGGTTAAATCAAAATCTGCGCAAAAAATTCTAGTAATTATGGTACATAGCAATCGTCCTATATGTGGTCATTGGTCACTCCCTAAAGGCGGTTTGCACAGGTAGCTAAAAATTTCGGTGCAGCTGACGCACTGACGCCTATCCACTCCCATTTTCATCGTAATTTTAAATGGGAATTTCCCGAATTTCATGCTAAACACACTGAAAGCATACAAATACGACAAAATCAATATTCTATTTTAACGATTTGAAATTCAAAATGGTCAACAGGTCAAATTCAATTTTCAAAATTTTGGTTTTAACAATTTTAACTGAGTCATTTTTTTTCGCTGAAGACATTTACGTGTGGACAGTTCTTTCATTTCCAAATAAAAAGCACGACTTTATCTGTATTCTGTGTAGATTTGGTTGACTTGACAAGACTACAAGATGTTTAAGAATACATACCAAAGTGGCTTCCTGTCTGTCTTCTACTCCATTGGCTACAAGCCATTAAGCATCTGGTGCACACAGGTCAGAATTCAATCTAAAATAAATTGGTGATTGACCGCATTATTCTTTGGATGTCTGCATTCTTCGCCATAAAGAAAATTTCGAATTTGTACTGATTTTGTTATAATTATCATTATGAACTCCACATTTACCTTAAAAGGTGATGAATGGCCATATAAAAAGAATAACGGACCCAGACATCCGTTCCTTGACTTTGGAAATCGTGGGCAATAACGTGAGCACAACCTACATCAGCTGTCCCATCTGTCCCTACGACAGTCTCGGCATTCGACTCCCTTTCTTAGTCCTCGTCGTCAAGAATCTTAAGCGATATTTTACCTTCGAAGTTGAGGTACATTATTTTCATTACTTCAGTTCAGAACCTGTTGATCGTTTTCAGAGAAACATCCCCCATTATCATGAAATTATTACGCCCGTATGACGTTAACTGAAAATTCTGGTAAAATGTGTAACTTACAGCTTCTAGATGATAAAAATATTCGCCGACGTTTCCGATCGAGTAACTTTCAATCTTGCACCCGTGTCCGTCCGTTTAACTGCACGATGCCACTGAGCTTAGATGATGGCTGGAACCAAGTTAGCAAATAACAATTAATTTTACAACTTGATGAACGTGGTAACTATTAAGTACCTAACAAGTAATTAACAAAAAAAGTGTTTTCGGAAACGTAGGGTCAGTAAAAACCAGACCATCGACTATGAACTGTCGAGCACTCGAGTTCGAATAATTATTAATAGACTTTTGTTCGATGCGATGGTTCTTCCGTTTTGATTAACCTCTGACACCAAAGAAAAGCTGACCGCAATTAAACTAACCTTAACAATGTTTTTCGTGCAGGTTCAAGTGAACTTGTGTGACTTTACCCGTCGGGCCTACGGATCAACTTACGTAGAGGCTACTCGAGTGCAAATTCACGCCAACTGTCGACTGCGTCGGGTAAACCATTAACTAATTACTAATTATGAATTATAACTATTTTCTAAAACTGTGCCATTGGAATTGGATTAATTACAAAAGTTCAAGGCTATTTATTAATTGTGATTATTTTTTACTTCCTTGAAGGTTTATTTTTGTGAACGCTTATATGGCGAGGAGGAACTTCCGGCTGATTTTAAAGTCTTCGTCCTGAATGCCACACGAATGTCGCCGAATGAAGTTGGAGCAGTTTAGTATATAATTATCACTACACACAACATATTTATGATAACTTAAATCTATGTAACTTGATAATACAGTCAACAGTGGAATTTAAATGTAAGTAGTAGGTAGCTTCTAAGCGTACAACTACGACTAATTATAAGCAAATCTTTATTCCACCAAGCAATTTAAAAATTATTACAATTGTAGTTTTGAAAAGGGTGAAATAAGTACACAGTGACAAGTATTTAGTACAAATTACAACCACAACTGTATAAAATACGAAGTAATTAAGTAAATCGTAACTTTAATCTGTGATTCAAATTTTTTATGGCCTTATTTCCTGCAACAGAGAGGTTTGCATTCAGTACCAAAGTGCCAGATGTCTCTAGGTCTGTGGCCGGTGGTAATTATGACGTAATGTGTGGCTGGTCCTCTTTATGACTGGGTAGAGGTATCCCCCCCCCCCTCCCATATTGTCCGTGAAACGGCACTCATAATTACAATTAAATAAATGGAAAAATTAGATCCGAATTCTAGTTGCAATCATTATTTTAAACGTAGCTGAAGGGATGGACTGACGAAGCATGGGTCTGGATGGCCGATGCGATGGATCGATCAGAAAATCGTCAAGGCATCGCTTGTCAGTCCGGTGTCAACTCCAGCAAGCCATGCAATGCAATGCTATGGTGGACACGCCGGAAACGGATTGTGATGTGTCGTGCTAGTAAAAGTAGAGACGCGTAAATTATGCATGACATCCTTCCAGGTGCAAAATATGGTATCTACTCTACAGTAGAGCTTTTAGCAATTCCTAGTTAGTTCGTGTTGTTGTAGACTTGGATTTGAACAGGTGCTATCGCTATCATATTTATTTACAAGTTTCAATAAAAAGAAAAATATTCTATTCTTTTCGAAACGGTAATAATATGTCTAGTTTCACATCTTTTTAAAGATGGTGATTCTAGTTTTAATCGTTTTGAAAAATGGTATTGTCTGGTTTTGATCTCTTTGAAAGCGTACCTAAGTTACTAGTTTTGCATCTTTTTTAAAAATGGTAGTTTCTAGTTTTAATCGTTTTGAAAAATGGCATTTTCATGTTTCAGACGTTTTTAAAAACTGTATATTTGCTAGTTTTGACGTTTTTGAAAGTGTAAGCTACTACTTTTACAACTTTTTTGAAATGTCTATTTCTAGTTTTAACCTTTTTGAAAGAGTTAGTTGATAGTTTTGACCTTTTTGTAAGTGTTAATTTCTTGGTTGACCTTTTTGAGTTTTATGTAGTTACTAGTTTTGAATGTTTTTGAAAAACGTTAAGTTGTAGAATAAACAGTTTTACTAAGCATTCTTTCCAAGCTTTCTCTCAGTTTCGAATGGGTTAAAACATGGGAATTGGAAAATGTCATACTGATGTACCCATTGTTGCACGGGCATGGGTGCAATTCGTCATGTCTACGGACTTTTCAAGAATTCCCTTTCCCAATTGCTCTTTTATTAAATGTATGCTAAGAAAACTTGCTAACTTTTCATTGTTAAAGAAGTTAACTTGTTTGATTCGATTTACGTGTAACATACATACCAAACAAGTACGGACGTATTTCCTGCGGGCGGCTATACAAATGTGAAAGCCATATATGCAGTCTACCTTTTAGTATATGTACCTTGGTACATAATTACTTAGCATTTTTTGCATTTAATTATGGAAATTGTATAATTTTGCCAGTATTACTCTCTGCACACTTGTGATACCGATTTCAATTTCTTTATCAATATCTCCGGCATTCGGATTGCTCAGCAAATAAAAGAAAACACCCACTTTATTCTATTTGTGCACCAGCACTCAAGACAAGACACAAAAGAGACCTCACGATTACACAGTAATAGCATTAGCAATAATAGCTTCTACGCTTCCTTCTCCTACTATTCCTTTGTATAACAACTACGTTCTATGTACATTTGACTGATATTTAGAAGGAAATTGAGCTCTCAGGGAGAACACAGTCCATGTTAGCGTGACGGACTTTGTTTGTGCATGAAACTCTTTACATTTTTGATGAGACGTCACAAGATTTGCCACGCAAAAACGATGGATTTCTACCCACCCAGTAGGTACAGACACACACAGCAAAAGTGTTTTGCTATAGGAATTTCAGGAATACACAGATTACGAGATTATCCACGGATATACCAGTATATCAGAATTAATACTACATAATGCATTTCTAAAGCTAACCGTGAGATCAAAGCAAATAATTGTCTATCAGTAATCCTATAATAAACAGGGCATAAAAAGAGTGAGCAGTAGTAGTGTAAACTCTTATAGGGTCCAACACAACACTGCAGGCTCTTTTCAAGAGGGGATCCTCATCAAATATTTCGCAAGCCTCTCTGACCCATACAGTCGACAGATCTCTTCCTTTGGAAAATAGTGCATATGGGAAAAAAGGAATGAAAAGAGCCATTGTCAATTATTGTTCCAATTCCAAGTGAACAACTCAAGAATTCAAGAGAATGGACGAGCAATAGACAGAAAGGAAGGACTCGACTCAAGCACACACGGGAACTCAAAAACACAAAAACAATATTATCCACGTCGACTAACGATAAGTGAGAGCGTGTTAAACATAGCTTATGTGAGACGCAAAATGAGCCATTAAGGTTAGAATTTGCATGTTTTTAAAATGTGCAAATTGTTTTATTTGCTTGCTTTACCCCTTGCCTGTCCCACTTGCCTGCGTGTATGAAAGGATGCAAAATGTCCAACTTATGTTTATGAAAAGCCGAAAAGGTAAAAAGAATGCTTGCTTTATACAAATGATTTCGAAAAGGCAAAACGTTATATTTACACCAAAATCCCCGGATATCGCTCTTTAAGATGCAAAATGACCCGTAACCATAAAGACTATAAGCAAAAAGAGACTCATAATTTCCCCATTTTAACCATACATACTTAAGTACGAGGCGATAAGCGTGTTTTAAAATCGAAGGTTTGCATGTTTCGAAAAGTACCAAAGTTTTGAGTGTTTTGAAAAAGTGCAAATAGAGGCTTAGCAAAAAGGGCAAATCCAGGTTTTGTGTGGATTGAAAAGTGCAATTCGGAGTTTTGCAAGGTTTGAAAAAGTAAAAATCCCGGTTTTGCGTGGTTTGAAAAGTGCAAATCCAGGTTTGCTTGGTTTCAATAAGTGTTATCCAAGTTTTTGCATGAGTCGAAAAGTGCAAATGCAAAATTGCTTGCTTTGAAAATGAGTAAATCGGGGTTTTGCAGATTTTGGAAAAGTACAAAAAATAGTTTTTGCACAGTACTAAATGGTTGATTTAACCAGTGTATACAGAAAACAGGTTAATTGTTTACCCTGTTTGAGGTTTTCTGTATACTCGTCATTTTGCATCTTAAGCTACGATAAGCGTCTCTTCCGTTTCTAAAGTGTTTACAAATACGTCCCTTTGCTTCTCAAGTGCATTTGCCTCTCTCTTACAACTACTACATGCCTAATATCTATTCTCTGTTTCCGTAATTGGAGCACCGTTGACAAACCCATCGGGAACGGCAACTTTGTTGATTGGTGACGACCGTAACGACTCCGATTAATGTGTTATGCAAACGTGTCCAAAGGAATTTCCAAAATTATTTTCTCCAGCTCCCCGCACTGTCTTTGCCTTCGTCACTGGAGTCCCGGGACAGCAGGTAGTGAGTCCATAGTCCAGCAGTCAGTCCAACGAAGGTCCTCCGTGTACAACGGACAGGCTCCAGTAGCTCTTGAAATTTCACAACTTCGTACCTTTCATTAGTCAACTATGGGCAGTGCCTATTAAAGAGACCCAGAAACAGCTGGAACTGTTTCTAAAATTAAATAGAAATTCTACAAACGGAAGAAAATAAAACAATATATTTCAAATTCGATTACTTTGCATAGTGCTCCTAAAAAAATGCAGTGTACCAATTATTTTTATCTAGTACACACACCCAATGCGCTGTTTCCCTAAAAAAGTGTACCTTTTGCAAGAATTATTTACCTGATTTGAAAACAAAAATAATTCTGCATCGGAACTGGGCATGTACCTGTGAATAAGCTTCAAAACTATTTTTATTCAAACAAACAAAAATTAAGCTTACAGTGATAGTAATTTATAGTAAGTGAGGCTTACTAGTCACTAGTTAGAGGCTCCTTTTAAATTAATTAAAAATGCTGTCCCACCTCAGCACCATTGTTGTTTTTGCAACAATCGTTTTCGTCCGGATCACCTGTGGCGAAGACGAGGCGGAAGCTCAAGCTCAAAATGCAGGAGACAAAGTTAAAGTTAATTTGCGTAAGTTCCTTTTTTATTCACTATTTTTAGATTAATATTCCATTAATAGATGCCATAATAGCGATCCAATTTGCACTCCAATTAATTCGACACTAATAATAATTATTAGCATCATCCAAAATCAGAATCCCAGCATTACAACTAACAATAAATTTTCCTTTATTTCCCATTGATTTTGTATTCCATCTATTAATTGCATTTATTTGTTTTCGTGAGATCTGAGGCCCTAAAGGGTGTGGTTATTGATAGAGCTCACTTTAGTTAGTGGACACTAGGGCTGACTAGTGAGAGCCGTACGCTTTATGCTCAACAAATAAAGCGGTTTTTTACTTCCATTGTTTTATTTGTTTGGACCTGAAATAGAAATCAAATCCAAAGAAAAATTCAAGCCATAGGCATACCGATACATTCAATACTGCAAGTATTCGATTTAAAAAGTAAATGGAACTCACGGCTACTAGAAATGTTGGAAATGCCAATACATACTGGAGAGTGGGTTGAGTTTAGGAAATACAGTACACGGGGTATTATGAATAAATAGGTAGCCTAGTAACTGAAACCAAACCTCATAAAATTTTCAAATGTGGAATGTGTATATATATATATTGGTTGGTCGAGAAATAAGAATCTATAATTGTAGCTTGGCACATACACTAATGTACACACATACAGCGCATTTACATACATTATGTGTATATACTCAAGTTGGATGAAAACATACACTGATGGATATGGTTGTTTGTGTACATATGTACAGGGTAAAATATTGAAAGGGACTATAGCCAAGTATGTATTACGTCAAAGACAAACTTATTTGTACGATGTATATTATACTACTACTTGTAGCAGTGTACATGGCTGTCTTTTATGTGTACAGTTATGTATACAAGTTATTTTCATGGTTTGAACTTTTTAGAAAAGGCGAAATTCATGTTTTGAGCTTTTTAGAAAGGCGATTTTCATACCTTGTTCGAAAATGCCGATTTTCATGTTTTGCACCTTTTGGAAAAGGCGCTTTCACGTTTTGAGCTTTTTGGAAAAGACCAATTTCATGTTTTAAACTTTTTGAAAAAGTGATTTTCATGTTTTGCACTTTTTGGAATAGCCGATTTTCATGTTTATACTTATTGGAAAGACGATTTTCATGTTTTGCACTTTTGGAAAGGCTATTTTCATATCTTGAGCTTTTCTGAAAGGCGATTGCCATGCTTTGAACTTTTTAGTCAGGCGAATCACTTTTTGGAAAATACGATTTTTATGTTTTCAACTTTTTCAAAAATCCTAATTTCGTCTTTTGCACTTTTTGAAAAAGGGAATTTCATGTTTTGCACTTTTTGAAAGTTGCAATTTTCATGTTTTGCACTTTTTGAGTTTCAATTTTCATGTTTTGACTTTTTAGAAAAGGCGATTTTCATGTTTTGACCTTTTTTTTTAAAAGAATGCATTCGCCACATATCATACTGTCATATATTGGCAAGTCTCCACCGAAGCAAATTTGAAGCCGAAGCAATAATGCATTATGAATGCAACGGTGGCTACGATTAGTTTCTATACGGAGCTGTAAGATAAATACGTAAAGGGGTTTACAGTGTACAGCTCATATAATTATGCTTATGGAACCGTGTATATGAGAGTATACGATTTACCATTGCATACACAAAATACTGGAAAGCACTCGAGAGAGCGAAAAATAAATAGTTATTGTCATTTCATTCCATTTTATTGACTTTAATCGATAGAACGTCAATGAGTGTTCAGTCGCAACCGTTTCCAATACTGTCCACCTTTCTCCGTCTATTTGACGCTTAAATACTTTTCTCCTTTGACTTACCTTCACTTCAATGACAATCCTGCGTCGGCCACAAGCAGTGTCTATCAGTATTCCCAAATGACCTAGAAAGTTCCATTTCCAACACAGCACAGCACAGACACGCTTAAGGCGTGCATTTTTTCAAATTGTGCCTTAGGAAGCAAAATGATGCATTTCGAATGAGTCTTAACAGTAAAAGAGCTAACATTGTTCATAACTGCGTACTTCAAATTTGTGTACAAATTACGAGTAATTAATGTTTCAATGTATTTCTAGTTCTTTTCTACGAAACTGAATTGCCCTTAAAAATATTTGAGCTGGCAAAAGCCTACCTGGGTGAGAAAGGCCATCATAATGTGGAAGTTGGGAAAGTGGTTCCCATTCTGTCACCCAAGCCTACGACCGAAGCATCCAAACTGATTGACGAGCGTAATTAAAAATTACAATTTTATAAAATAAATATTTTCTGTACGGAGGATCCATATTCAAAATCTACAAACAAAAACATGTTATAAAATTTAGTTTGTAAGAAGATCGACGACGCTTTTGCGAGTCCAGATGAGAAGCCGGACTTTGCCCTTGATTTTACAACCCAAGGGATTTCTTCTGAAGCTGTCAAAGTCATTCTGAAAACAATGAGAATCCCTACCATTGCAGGAACTTTTGGTCAAGAGGGAGATATTAGGTTTGAATTTTGTACAGAACAATACTAGGTAGTTATGATTTGCCTATTCTATTTTTTTCTGTCGGAGCTTTTTTTTAATTATTATTTATTAACGTTCCTTTACAGAGAATGGCGAGATATTGAAAATCAAAAAGGATATTTAATTCAAGTGTCACCCCCAGCGGACATCTTAATTCAGTCTGTCAGATCCATTGTGGATAAGCAGAATATGACCAGTGCTGTCGTTCTATTCGATGAAGAACAGTATGGTAATAAATTAGCAATAAATACTTACTTGTTTGACAATTTGTTGATAAAACTGCTTGCTTTTTCGAAACGGTAATATATATGGTTTTACATCTCTTAAAGCACCAATTTCTTGTTTTGACCTTTTTGAAAATACTAGTTTTCTGTTTTGACCTTTTTAAAAAATCCTATTTCTTGTTTTGACCTTTTTTCAAAGTGTTAGTTACTAGTTTTGACGTTTGGGAAAATGCTAAATTATAGTTTTAACCTTTCTTAAAGGTGTTAGCTACTAGTTCTGACCTGTTTGAAAATAAGAATTTTCTGTTTTGACCTTTTCTAAAACGCTAATTCCTTGTTTTGACTTTTCTGAAAACACTAGTTTCTTGTTTTGAACGTTTTAAAAAACCCTATTTCTGGTTTTGACCTGTTTGAAAGAGTTTATTGTAGAATAAACACTTTTACAAAGCATTTTTTTCTATGGTTGATGGCTTAGCAGTTCCAAAAAGGTAAAACATGAAAATGTGCTTTCGTAGAAATGTACCACAAGTACAAGTCTCTCCTTCAAAACATGCCGACGCGTCACCTCCTCACCAAAGTAGAGAAGTCAGTGGAGAAACAACGGAAGCAAATTCACCGACTCGTCCACGTTGACATCGTCAACTTCTTCATTGCCGCGGAAATCGGACAAATCTCACAAGTGCTGGCAGAAGCCAGTGGCTTCACCAAGGCAGAGGATGGCCCCTACTTTAGTGACGAGTATGCCTGGTACTCCATGTCAATGGTAGGATTTCCCCATTTTTGCCTCTTTAGACTATTTACTCGTTACTGTAGTAAAAAATGCTTAAAAAAGTGTTTTATTTTTTTGAACGATGTTGATTGAAAAATCTTAAGAAACCTGGTGTGCCCAGTTGTGCTGGATGCAAGATGTCCGTGGCTGTGGTGCACTTGAGCCCGCGGGAAGATCCTAATCAAAAGCGAGGGGAACTTCGACGCAAGTTTTTGGAAGACAAGAGCAGCAGCATCGACGTCAGTTGTTTGACCGATCAGTTCTACTTCGATTTGTCAGTTGACGCAGTGGTGGCGATTGGGTAAAAAAACAGAAAAAACAACTTTTTTTGATTTTTTTAATACTTACCTACAACCTAAAGTACCCATATCTGGCACCTTTACTTGCCCTTAATTGTTAATTTGATTTTGATTTATAATTTGAAACTTTAGTAAGGCCAAAAAGGCTGGAAAGACGTTGTCCCTCAAAACTCCGATCCAGTGTGCCAACTACCAGCCGGAGAAAGATGGACAGGGGCCGGATGAGCTGAAGGACCTAAATTTGTACGAGGAGCTCATTGCTGCGACGGGAGAGAACATGCTCGAGTTTGATTTGAGTCAACAGGCAAATGGGAAGAATTACCCCAAATTCCAGATGAAGATGCAGAGGATGATTTTTGACACGGGAGCCAATGTGGCATCCGACGATCAAGACGTGGGCACTTGGACAGCTGGCTTTGAAGAACAAGATGCCATCACCTACAATTCTGGGTTTGACCTCGTCAACCATTTGGCTCACACCGTTTTCCGAATCGTCACAGTTGTTGTGAGTAGTTGACAGTTGATAGTAGTAATAGATCAGAAATAAATTGAGATCGACTGATCGAAAATACTGTTAATTTGTGTTCCTTGTTTCTACAGCAACCTCCCTTTGTCTACTTGAACGCGACCTGCGAAGAGACACGGAATCAGTCGGACAAATACGCCCATTGTTTCTATGGTTACTGCATTGAGCTCCTGGGCTACATCAAAGATGACTTGAAATTTAATTTTACAATTGAAAAAGTGGACGATGGCTATGGGTACATGAAGCCTGAAGGGCAGCATGAGTGGACTGGCATGGTCAAGGCACTTCAGGATAGGGTGAGGAAGTTTATTGCATTTTAATTTTACTTTTTTCTCCGTTATTTTTTATGTAACAAAATAGGTACATATTATGGTTCTTCTTTTGTAAATTGTAGAAAGCCGATATTGCCCTTGGTGCCATGTCCGTGATGGCGGAAAGGGAAAGTGTGGTGGATTTTACAGTGCCGTACTATGATTTGGTAGGGATTTCGATTCTCATGCGAAAGCCTAAGGCAACGACGTCCCTCTTTAAATTCTTGACTGTCCTCGAGAATGATGTCTGGATGTGTATTTTGGGAGCTTATTTTTTCACCAGGTACTAAGCGATACCCAACCCAATGTTAATGTTCAAACCAGAATACAGTGCACAAAAATTGACCTTAACTTTAACCTTTCCGAAACGGTAATATATCTAGTTTTCCATCTTTTTGAAAGTAGTAATTTCTAGTTTTGAACTGCTTGAAAACGTTAATTACTAGTTTTCGCCCTTTTTGAAAATGTTAATTCCCAGTTTTGACCTTTTTGAAAACGTCGGATTTCTAGGATTGTCCCTTTTGTAAAAGTGGGTTTGTAGAATAGCACTTTCAGAAAGCATTTTTTCCGTGGTTTCCCAGTTCAAAATAGGTTAAGATCAATTTGTATTAACAATGATCTTTAACTTTTATCTTCCAGCATTTTAATGTGGATCTTCGACCGCTGGAGTCCCTACAGCTACCAGAATAACCGAGAAAAGTACGAAGATGACGAGGAAAAACGAGAATTTAATTTAAAGGAGTGTCTCTGGTTTTGTATGACCTCGTTGACCCCGCAGGTTCACATTCCATAAAATAATAAATATATAAAAATATTGTGTAACTACGGTACTTTTGACTGTTTTGCGTGTATTTTACCTGCAACGTTTTTTTCTTCTTTCCAGGGTGGTGGTGAAGCTCCGAAGAATTTATCTGGACGTCTGGTAGCAGCCACGTGGTGGTTATTTGGCTTTATTATCATTGCTTCTTACACTGCCAACTTGGCTGCTTTCTTAACGGTGTCCCGATTGGACGCTCCAGTTGAGTCTTTGGACGATTTGAGCAAACAGTACAAAATTCAGTATGCACCTCAAGTTAACAGTTCCGCCTGGATTTACTTCGACAGAATGGCACACATTGAGCATCGATTTTACGAGTGAGACATTTTTTTAAGGAACAATTTAGAAATTTAATTTAGAAATTCCAAGTTTAATTATGGTCCGTTTTCTTGTCCTTTCCGTCAGAATTTGGAAAGACATGAGTTTGAACGACAGTATGAATGACTACGAAAGGTCACAATTAGCCGTCTGGGACTATCCTGTGAGTGACAAGTTTACCAAAATGTGGCAGGCTATGATGGAGAACGAGCCTCCGAAAACATTCGATGCTGCTGTGGCCAGAGTTCGCGGGGATGACGGCAAGGAAGATGGCTTTGCATTCTTAGGTATCTTTATACTTTTCAAAATTTGTAGGTTTCTAACCTTTCTAAAGTTCAAAAACCCATTACGTACACAAAACAAAATCGCCCCATTATTGTTCAAAGAAATTAATTCATTTCATTTACTCATAATTATACAAAAGCTGGTTTAGTCCTTACAATTAGCTAATATTATAAAAATACTACAAAGAGGCTTACTAACATGATTGACGACGTGCAACGTAGGTGAAGCGACGGATGTGAAATACCTTGAGACGACGTCTTGTGTTTTTAAATCAGTGGGCGAAGAATTTTCACGAAAGCCTTATGCTATAGCCGTTCAGAAAGGCTCTCCTTTGAAAGAGTCTTTCTCGCACATGTAAGTTTTACAAAAACAGCAAGTTACAGGAAGCGTGGCATGGTTTTTCCTTTTCTAACAACTACACTGTACTGTACTTAACGAAGTATCAGGATCAATCAAATTCAAACTTGTTTGAAAACAAGCCCACAAATTACATATAGTTTTGCATAAATATTAAAATCTAAAAATTAGAATTTTAAGCTGCCTTCTTTGACCTTCTATGTTACTAAGAAGGGCGTGTACTGCAATGCATACTGTGTAATCAATTACTAAAAACTAATGCTACTTTAATTGTGTAAAAATCCAATAAAATGGACGTAAAATATACACAGGAGATGCCACAGACGTTCGTTACCAAGCACTAGTAACCTGCGACCTTCAAATGGTGGGGGAGGAGTTTTCCCGAAAGCCTTATGCACTGGCTGTTCAGCAGGGCTCACCACTTAAAGACCAATTGAACGATGCGTAAGGACACACATCGCTCCTGCTTCCCTCCCACGCACGCCCACTTTTCTTAATGCACTCTCACCTTTGACCGCAACCCTCTGCTTTAAAGGTGTTTAGTTCTACTGTCAGTGTCTGCACAAGTTTTTATCTGTAATTTATGCAAATTTTAATAATGACTGTACATTTTTAACCTTTGATCTACGTTTTGCTAAAGGATTCTGAAACTCCTGAATCAGCGACAGTTGGAGCAGCTCAAGGAGAAATGGTGGAATGATAATCCACACAAAGCTCAAGATTGTCCCAGGGATGATAATCAGTCGGATGGTATCAGCATCCATAACATTGGTACGTAATTGCATTGCAACTGGAGAACCTGTAGCCTTGGATTTACATAATCGCGATGCATTTTCGAAACGTTAATTTATGTCTAGTTTAACATCTTTTTGAAAATGTTAATTTAATTTTGAGCTTCTTGAAATTCGTAATACCTTGTTTTGACCTTTTTAAAAGCACCAGCTGCTAGTTTACTACCTTGGAATGTTTTTGAAAATGTTGATTTCCAGTTTTGACTGTTTTGAAAAAGCTAGTTACTTCTTTTGACCTTTTTGAAAAGCTATTTACTAGTTTTGACCTTTTTTGAAAGTGCTAATTACTAGTTTCGAATGTTTTTGAAAATGTTGATTTCCAGTTTTAACCTGTATGAAAAAGTTAATTTGTAGATTAGACTTTTTTGTAAAGCATTTTTTCCATGGTTTCCCTGTTCCGAATGGGTGAGTTTTTTGGTGACAGTAATAAATTATTGTGTTTCGCAGGTGGTGTCTTCATCGTAATATTTGTGGGGATAATAATGGCGTGTTTTACGCTCGTCTTCGAGTACTGGTGGTACAGGAAACGAAACATTGCGGAAGAATTGAATGAAATGGCTCTCCCGCAGCCCAAGAGCATCGCTAGTGGCGGGTTTAATCCCGAGAAGACCGACTACAACACGCTCTACAACAAGTAAGGAAAACTGATACGTAATTTATTGCCCTAAGGGGAAGCTATCCCTAAATAACATATTGATTACTGATTTACTGATTAATGTACTACTTACAAAAATTATTCTACTTAAAGGCCGGGACAGACCGAGTTGCCAACTATAGAAAATTCTTGGTAAAAACTTACGGAGCAGCTAATAACTCTTTCGCTGACGCTCAGACCAACTATATGTACACCTAAACCAAAGCCAGGAAACCCGCCGAATGGAAAACCAAAATAAATATAAATTAAATGTCCTTAATAGTGATAGCATGAAATACATTTTACCACTATAAATATAATAACCTTAATTTTAATAAAATCCATAATTACACATAATTTAGTAAATTCAAGATCGAAATTGTATACTATAAATGGGAAATCGCACAGCTGCTGCTCATTAACTAACGTACCAATGAAATCATGAGCTTATAACTAAATCTAAATCTAATTACGTATAATTAATGTCACTAGAATTCTGTGAATGGGATTTAGTACCTAATCGTTTATTGTGGCAAATGCATTGTAATGCCTTTTCTAATCGTAGTTCTTGCGATTGCAATCGTAATCATAAAGCATTTTTTGGTGCTAAATGTGAACTTCACTTTAACTGTGTGACCTCAGCTCATCTGTATTGATAACACGTCTGCGTCTGATTCTAAATACATAGCCTTGTTATGCAAATTAGTAGCCAATTGAATTACCGTGTAAAGATGTATTTTCATTGATATGTAAAATAAATATGTTAAAATTATATATTAAAAAAATTCTATTACTAATATTGTCAAAAATATATCTGGTCTGGAACATGTATCTATTTGATTTTCTAGTTTGTAATAGAATTGATTGAAATAAATTAATTTGATGTTGTGTTGCTTAGTACAGTAACTACAGAAGAAAAAGTAAAATTAAGACGTCATTTCCAACTGCAATTCCCATTTATTATTAAAATTTGAATGCATCAACTCGGTATAAAATCATTTGAAAACATTTGAAACGACTTAGTTCGTAACATTCAGCGAACCAAAGTAGTTTTCCATTTCAGAAAAAAACACTGATACTTTTTCGAAAATGCAGTACTGTTTAAATAAGCTCGCAAAAGCTGTTTGGTCTCTTCAGTTCCTATTCATCCTTACGACATTATGCAATCTGGCATTTGCAGTTCCACTATCAGCACCACAAGCAGCAGTGACGGTAAAATTTGCCATTATTTAAAAAAACAAAAAGTAATATCACTGAAAAATTTAATTTGCCTCAATTTCTAATATTTCGTTGATATTTAATAGACTGGGGCCACCACGACTATTGGGAGAAGTAACTTGAATGACAAATTATCAAAAACTAGTTTGCATTTCCAATCGGAAGGGAGCTCTACGTCAAAACAACGATTTTTTCTAATTCCTATTCCAGTTCAAGCTGGCTAAGGGCGTCGAATCATGACGGAGGCATTTTCGCAGTAGTGCAGAGTGCACATTTATTCTGGTTTTTAAAAGTGTATTTGTACAAGTGAAGTAAAATAAATACTTGCCTGTCTCTTAAATAAAACAAAAAAGACCGCTATTACTAGGTACTTTATTACGAAATGCACAAACAACTTGACAAAGTATACAAACACAAACATATAAGTACAGGTAAGCTCAGACTTACAATCGACATAATCACTAATTTAAAGCTATGTTAAAAATGAGACACATTAATGCGACAATTTAAGTATAAAATTCCGAGCGAACCCAGCCATTTGGAAAAGATCGAACGGCCAGCCTTCGTAGCTCATCATAGATTATCAACAAGACAGCAAATGGCAGGGCAGGAATAAATAAATGCCAACTATAATCAAAATATCACAGTCTAAAGGTACAACCATCCCACAAAATGCTGTTGAAAACACAAGCAAACCCCCACAATAATAAAATAATAGTAATAATTTTATGTAAAGCTCAAAATGGCAACAAACCTTAGAGGAACCAGTCGAAAATAGGAGTTGAGGTCGGGCGTGTAAACGAACAGACAGAGGATTGCCAGCTCAAATAAAATGGAAATGTTCATTTTCCAGTTTCTACAAATTAAAAGAAAGAAGAAAAGAAGAAGATTAGTGAAATAAGATTTTTACAAATGAATTAGAATAATGAATAGCATTTACCCAAACACAATTTACCTCATTCCCTGTTCAAACAAGCTCTGCCGTCTTGTTTTACAAATAAGGACGTTTGCCACTTGCATAATCACAATGGCGACAAAAAAGGATGTTTGGGCAGTCAGTCCGAGTTTTTGACGAGATGCGTAAGTCTAGAAATATTAAAACCCATGCTGTAAGTAAACATAAAACAAAAATTCTTGAATAATTGCAAAATATTTTTAAATAAATGAATACCCATTCTTGTCCATAAGAATCTTCCAAGTCGTTAATAGCGGGTGAGTCCCATTTGTCGCGGATGCCTAGTACTGCAGGCGGTAGAAATCCATTCCAACCCATGGCGACAAAGTATGTGAAGAATCCAGCAGCCACTTCGAAAACGGATGTTTGGCCATAAGTGTATGAAAGAAGCCTGGAAATTAATTACCAAACATAAAATATGATAAACACAAAATCTCTAATCTTACAAATAAAAATTAAAACATAATTTGAGAACTCACTGAGGAGTCACTAATTTGTCCACGTTAGGATTCCTCGGTTTCAACTTCATAATATCCGCTTCGGACCGCTCATGTGCGATGGAAATGGCTGGAGCCACATCCGTCCCCACTACACTGAGCAACATGGCGATGGTTCCCATGGGCAACGGAACCCTCAGTAGAACGAAGAGCCAAACGCTGTACATCTCTGCGATATTATCCGCTAAATTGTAAGCTATCAATTTTTTTAAATTATCAAATATCAAACGGCCCTCCTCCACCCCTGTGACGATCGTGGCAAAATTATCGTCCATGAGAATCATATCCGCCGTTTCCTTCGACACTTCCGATCCACTTATCCCCATGGCAACGCCAATGTCCGCCTTTTTCAGGGCGGGAGAGTCATTGACGCCATCGCCGGTGCTCGCCACAATATGTCCCAGTTGCTGAAAGGTGTCCACAATAATATATTTTTGTTCGGGGGACGTCCTCGCAAAAACGATCTCTCGGTAATTTCGCATCACATTTTGAAGCTCTGCTGATGTGAGCAATTTCAATTCCGCACCGGAAATCACGGCAGCCGTCGCCTCAGCCGGGTCGATGTCGTTCACACTGCAGTTGTTGCGAGCAGCAATTTCCTCGATGGTCTCATTCCCTTCGGTTATAATGCCGACGGCACGTGCAATGGCAACGGCGGTGACTGGGTGGTCCCCCGTCACCATGACGACTTGTATTCCGGCAGACCGGCATTTGGCCACGGCATCAGGTACCGTGGCACGCGGTGGGTCGATCATTGAAATGAGGCCAACAAAACGAAAGCCCGCATTTAAAAACACCGGATTCTCAGAATCGAACTCGTGGCCAATCGGGAATTCTTCAGTGGGCAGTCGACAGTCACAGAAGCCTAAGACCCGCTCACCATAGGAGCCCAGAAGACAGTAGGTTTGATTGAATTTTTCTCGCCACTCGTCAGTCAATTCAAATTCTTCATCTTTAATTAAAATCGTGGTGCATAAACTAATAATCTTCTCGGGAGCTCCCTTCATGACTAGAATGTAGCGGGAATCCGAGGGGTCACGGAGGTCATGGATGGACAGCTGGAATTTATTTGTTGAATTGAATGGGATTTCACATAGTTTGGGGTATTTTTCCCGCTCCTTTACCACATTGCCCCCCAACTGAATTTCCATGCATTTTAAAATCGCCGTTTCACTCGCATCGCCGTCAACTAGTCTGCACATTTCAAAAAACAAAACAGTAATTACACAGGTAATTAGCTTTACTGGAATTAAGTTTTAGTAAAGTTTGAAACTTCCTTACCTATTTTGAACAGGGATGTGGAATTGACCCGGTTTAAAAACGGCCCTTGAGCAGAGCACAGCCACCCTAGAGAGTGCTTTGAACCCTGGGTCATCCACCTGGAAGCTTGACCCTGAACTGAATTCTGTTGTATCCGCCTCGGCCACTTCTCCGTTGAACCACATATGAGCTACAGACATTTTATTTTGGGTCAACGTCCCAGTTTTATCAGAACAAATGACGGATGTGGATCCCAGCGTTTCCACGGATTGTAGATTCTTCACGAGACAATTCTTCTTGGACATCCTTTTGGCAGTGAGAGCGAGAATCATGGTGAAAGTGACGCAGAGACCTTCGGGAACATTGGCCACAATAATCCCGATGACAAAGAATATGGCATCTAAATACTCGTACCTACGACAGAAGAAGGCAATTAGTAAACACTTTTTTAAATCTTTTGTTAGCTGTATTTCAGGATTTCAGTACTTATAATTTAGGTTTAGCATTTGGCTGTAGCACCTTTTTTGTTTCTGCTACGTATCGTAATTTAAATTACATTTTTATAACACACGTTTATCGTTGACTTGAAACATTTAAAATAATACAGATTTTGAAAAAGTATGCAGACTTATATGCCAAATGGTCAAATTAAAAATTTGTAATTACTATTGATAATTGTTTTAAACTTTTGTCAAAAATACCGTTAAAACGGTCCCTTTTAAATAGTGCTATTCTAGAAAAATAGTTTTTAAAAAAGTGCAATCTGTGTAAAATAGTTTTTAAAAAAGTGCAATCTGGGTAAAATAGTTTTTAAAAAAGTAAAATTTTTGAAAAGTAGTGGTCTTGACATGTGCTGTTTGAAAAATATTTTTTTAAAAAAGTCCCATTTTTGAAAATAGTTTTGTTAAAAATAAAGCTTAATTTTCGATGATCCATTCAACTGAAGTTTACTGAAGCTTCTAACCATTGAAATGAGCTTACCTCATAAACATAGCAAGGACAAAGAAGGCCCCGCCGAAGACCAAACTTCGAATCGTCATGACCATGATGAACCGGTCCATTTCAATGCCGATGGGCGTTCGATTCGCTTCCACCTTACTGGCCAAGTTCGCTAATTGACCCATAAAGGTCCCTGACCCCACTCGTACGGCAATGCCCCTGCAGTGACCCTCCAGTGCATTGGTGGAGAAGAAGGCGAGGTTTCTAGTTTCCAAAGGGTCGTCACTCGTACACAGCGTCCCTCTCTTCTGTGGCTCGCTTTCGCCCGTCAAACTGGAGTTGTCAACTTTGAAGTCGGAGCACTCCAAGATACGAAGGTCAGCTGGGATGAGGTCACCGTAGTGGACGTCAACAATGTCACCCACGACCAATTCTGAGACGTCCAGCTTCTTCCACATCCCATTCCGAAGAACCTGACCAGTGACGGTGTGACAGAGAATAAATATTTTATAGAGTTCCGGGAAAACACGGTCAACGGTAGTTGTATTGTATTTGATATTGACATAAAAGTTCAAAAAAAAGTTAGAATAGAACCTCTTCTCTAGTTCACTTGTGATTATTGGAAAAGTACAAAACGATTTCCAAAAACAAGTGTAAAACATTATCGGTTCGGTTGACTGTGACTGTGATCAATTTTTGTCTCAAAGACGGAAAGCAATAGTTCTTGTGGTCAATAGTTGACAGTTTTACAGTGTAAGCAGTGTTAAAACGATTGCCGAACATTTCCAAATTTTGGCAAAAATACGTGTTCAAATTCTTTAAACCCGATTAACAAGTATTAAAAAAAAGGAAAACATGTTAATTGACAGTTTCATAACGTGCAAAACGATATCCAGGGCATGGGATTGAAAACTTACTTGAGCATAGTGTGGAACCATCCGTTTGAATGACTCCATGATTTTATCAGACTTGAATTCTTGGTAGAAGCTGAACATCCCTGAGATGACCACGACGATAATGAGAGAAATGCCCAGAATTAAGTTGTCCGTAACTATCTTGTCTACATTTGTTTCTAGGAATTGACTGCCGAAAGAGACAAAGGCGAGGAAGCAGCATCCCCAGAGGAGGGAGTTCAGTCCACCCACAATGGCTTTGCAGAATCGAACGAACTGGGAATCTTTGTCCGGTGGGATGAGAATATTTGGACCGAAAGTGATTCTGTTGGACTGGACTTGGGCGTCACGGAGACCCCTTTGGGGGTTGGAGCCAAAGCGAGCCAAGAGTTTTTCAAGAGGAATTCTGTGCTCGTCGATCGAGTAGTCTTTTGTGTTTGCCTCCAGTCGCTCCCTCTCTTTTGCTTGGCCCTTTTGTAATGGTAAGTAGACAATGTGTTATTAGTTCTAGAATAGGATTCTGTTTTGGGTTTAATTAGTCTACAGTTGACAGTTAATTGGTTTCTGTAACTTTTTTTATTCTTGTGTTTAACCACCAATTATACTTTTTTAGCTGTGCTCTGTTGATTCTGTACTTGTACCATTTGTACTAATGAAATAGCAGCATGCAACGTACTTGTTTATTTCAAATATTAATGAAAAATGATTAGTTAATATATTAATTTATTTTGTTAAAAAATGTAAGAACCACCTTTTGCTTGTTTTTAACAGACTTATCGGCCCATGTTTTGACCATTTTCAAAAGAAAACAATGTTAATATTTTTTACAATTTATTTGGGCTAGTTGGGAACCAGAATGCTCGATTTACTGCCACAACGGAACTAGTTTCGGTTCAAGTTGCCCAAAAATATTTGGACTTTGAGTGATCTAGTTCCATGAGCTTATTGTGACTTTATCAGTAGACCAAAACAATACAACCCTGGAAATACTATTTGCTACGATATTTCAAAGCTCAGAATTGTAGGAAAGAAGACCAGTCAAAGAATCGTTCACTTCAACTTTAATTCGACAATTTTTTATGTAGGTAAGTTGAGACAACTTACTATTTACAAAGAGCATAGTTAGTGAGTCATTTGTTAAGCGCATCTTTGTTATTCACTAATAATTTGGGAAAGGTTTGGTTTTTCCAAAATCCTGGGGCTTCAACCCTTAGCTCCCTCGCCTCATCGCTTTAACGGCATTTACCTTTCATTAGATGGCCGATCTATTTTTCTGTTTTTGTTTTTACTTAGAAATCCAGCTTCAACCTTTTAATTCCGGCTGAAACTGGAATCGGTAACCACGTTCCAGAGAGTGGTCGAAACTAAGGGAGGAGTGACTTTTGTCAAATTGTTGCGAGTACCTTCAATAGTTTTAGCCCTTAAGTGTGTTGTTTCATGTACCCACATCTATAAAATGTACTTTATTTTAAATATTTTGATTACTCACTTTGATTTGTAACAATAACAATAATAATTGTTTTTAACTTACCACAGCCACTTCCGACTCAAATGCGATATTATCGTAGCAACTGCCATAACTTGGCTTATGTTCCCCGCTCCGAACCAGAGCAATTGATTGGGATGACATACTGCTGTCCTGGGACTCCGACTTAATGAGTGGAATTTTTCGTAAACTCATTTTATTAACTTGGAATTAAACTGTCAGTCTATTTTTAACTAAACTATTATATCTATACCTGCATTACAGAATATAACAAAAGCTAATAGCGGATTGACCAGGCATCGCCTATCATCTGCAGCACATGGAGTAAACTTTTAATTCTTGACAGTTTTTGAGATTCTCTACCGCACATATGAAAGTTCACATTTATTGGTACGTCCAACTTTGTAGAGTGTTTATATTTTAATCCAGTTATATTTAAATTATTTACTTTCATCGTTCTTGAATCGAATGTCCTAGTCACAGACGGGAAGACACAAGGTAATACATGACGTGCGCTGTATGATGGTGGATTAAACATTGAACTGAATATTAATTTCAGGTTAATACTGTCAAGTACATGCAGCTGACGAACCTAATCACATGAATGACCTGCAGTCATTAGACTAGTAAACTATGCAAGACTTATTTGTACAACTATTATTAACGACGCTAAATAACTGGATTTGTACTGCTGTAACTATATAGTATGTCTCGGGCTTATATTTTTTGTAATTTATTTTTCGCTGAATCTTAAGTTTTGCGATGGGATATCTGCCCCTATGGCATGTCATGTCAAGTGCAATTGGCAATTACAAAAATATTAAAGATTTAAATATCTGTTCCGGGGATGCGCATGCCATGTAAAGTGTCGCAAGTGGTTGATGTTATATTGCTGTCGCTAATTAAGTCCTGTGAAGATAAGTAGATTGATTTTATACATTATTATTTAAGCCTAAGTATTAATATGTGCACTTGGGAAACTTGGGATTTACTTGATGAATGAATCAAATCAAAGAAGTTGTAGGGATAATAATGTTGAATGTAAATAAATGGTAAAAATATGTGCCATGTATTATCTGCGGCCTGAATCTGGATCTTTAATTCGTCAGTGCTGATAGAGACTATCTAGTATAGTTTGAGTGACGTATTTTGTATTCGTATGCCTAAGAAACAAAGAGGCTCAAGTAACTTTTAATAGTTCTATCGGTAGTCGTTTAAAATACAAGACTGCGTAAAAAATTGTAGATCTATCTACAAATCGGGGCTTAAGAAGCAAAACGTTATATTCGTATCACCATGCATTTTGTAATACATTAGCTGGTTGAAGTAATTATACCTATACATATAGGCAAATCATACGCTGGAAAGTAAATGAATTAGATAGCCCACGCTTGTGATTAGTCGGTCTTGAGTGATACTTCTTACTTCTTAGTCATACTTAATTGGTACTGATTCACAGTCGTCAGTCTTTGAATCTGTTTATGTTATGATTTGCTTATCGAAGGAGGAAGGGAAGAGAAATCAATTAATTTTATCGAAAATTACCCAGTATGCAGAGTAGTCTAACGGTCAAGGCTCAGATACACTAGAAATCAACATTAAAATGAGACCTCAGAACCTAGTGTGTGATACGTTATGAATATTAGCTATTAAATACATAAAGTTTTTTGCGGTGCTAAATGCATAAACAATGCTCGCCTGTTTTATCGATTGTCATATGTTTGAGATTTGTAGGGAGTTAAAAATACTGGAAGATCGCGTTCTACCAGCGGGACTGAATAGTATATTATTTGTTTTAAATACCTACAAAATTTTGAGTTAAACAACACTACAAAGGCCAAAGCCTTTTAAGAACTTGACAGGGAACAGCATTGGATTTATACTAGACACCCAATCCTATACAGAAAAACAGAGAGTGTTAACAAATTCTAGTAAATCGTAATGCGTTTGGTACGCACCCGTGCGAAAATGGGCTAATTACCTCAAAAGGCAATGTAATATTTATATACTTTACAAAAATGAACTTAGTATAAGGGATTTTTGAAAGCCTAACTCCCCCTATTTGCACTATAATTATAATAATTAATTTGCTGTTTGAAAATGTGTTAGTACAGAGAAAACAGTAATTTTAATTTTATTATTACATACTACAAAAGTTGTTTTTTGTTTCCATAGGCACCCTAATGCTCAAATACTGTATTAAAACGTTAAATGATATGAATTCAAAACCAAGAAAAATAGTTTCCGGTTTAAGGCTGATTTTTCAAATTACAGCCAGTACTGTGCATTTAAAATCAATATTTATTTATTACCAAATGAATAAATCAATATTGTTTGAATAACTGGTGAAGATTAGGGACGAATAGTATAACAAAATACATGTAATAGATGTCAGAAAATAGGTTACTTCACTGATTTACGATGCATTATTTGTATTATGCAATAAAATTACATGTATTTCATGGAATAATAAGGCATTAGTTAGTTGGCTCTTTTGTTAAAGTCAGTAACGATTATAATTTTTAATATCATTTATAATAATTTTAGACATTTCCATATATTTACTTAGTTTAACATGTGAAAGGTTTGCAGCTAAATAAACATTGAATGTAATTAATTCAGTTTATAGGCGCCTATACAGGCTAACTGGGTAGTTAATTTTTTTGTCATAGCCCAGCGCGGAGCTGTCAAGTATCAAGCAGTGCAGCTACAGCAGTCTCACTGTCGCTTATGATTATGATGATAAATTACTATTAGATTATTAACGTTATTAGATATAATTTTATTTACAAACAATGTCTTTTTAAAGAAGTCAAACGTGTACAAGCAGAAGGTTAACATTATATAAATTTTAATCATTTGCGTGTAAAGACTATGCGTGTAGAGTTTGAAAAAGATTTGTTGCAGAGAATTCTTGTATATTATGATTTTTTCCAGTTTTGTTTTGCAGCTATGTCAAAGCTAAATCATTGCGGATTGGAGAAATTCTTCAAGCAGTAACTTTGCAGTACGAAACTAACAAGATTTGCAAAACACGGAAGGACGACACTTACTGTACAGAGTGTCGTCGTCGCTCCAAATACGATTTAAATGCCTTCTAAGTAAATACACAAGTTCTTTGACAACGATGTACGAAACATAGTTGTTTCAACAAGTATTTATACAAATAGCTGTTTGCATCTCTGATTGGGATGTTGATTTTACTTATTTTAAACATTTCTCTATTTATCTTTTTCAACGCTACCCTCTCCCACTCACCCTTATCCCACACACACACTTTCTCCTTCCTGCTTTCTTCCACTGCAACTATAGTCAGACAAACCAGCGAAGAACAGCCACATAGCTACAGTCAACAGCTACATAACATATACGTTTATAAATATAAATAACTAGACATTTCTGCCGGTGAGTGGTTTTGAGTTAATGAGTAGCAAAGCCTAAGCTTTAGTCGTAGATTTAGGCGAAAGTTACCATAAACAATTTCATGTTGTTTGTCAGTACAGTCATCCTACGATTAGTCACTTGCACCGGATCAAACGGATTCTAGATTTTAAGCTGTAAGCAGTGCTAATTCAATGCAATGTAGGTACTTCAGCCACCACCCACCCAAAGAAACTAGTCGGAGTTTTACAAGTTATTTTTGGCAGAATGTTGGTGTTAACAGATTGGGTATTTAGATGTACCTTCCGACTAACATCCATATAGGCTTTTAATTATGGCTGGTTTTTCTTGGCCTACTTGTGTCTACTTGTCAGTGCTTACCAAAGTGAGACCATTGTAATTACCATTGTAAATGAAATTGTAACTTTGATTGTGGAAGTAATGTAGTGAAAGTAGGAATGTAATTATCTTGATATTGTTTTTCTTCCTCTACTCGTGCAGATGACTGTTATTGTGTAATTAGCGAAGCTGACGATGCGGGTCTGAGCTGTGTTCGTTGTTTCTTTTTAGAGCTTTCTTCTGTTATGTTGTTCTGATGGCTTTTTGACTTGAAGCTTCTTTCTATTATCTGTTGACTGTAGAGGAGCTGGAAAAGTAGCTCTATACTTCCGCCCATCGCTAATTAATAGGTAAATATTTGCTTTCCCCACAGACATATCATAACATATTCCTAGGCTGAAGACTACTGACACTACTCAAGTCAAAGAACAGTCAGCTAAAAGCTTTTTAATGTACCTATGTGCTTGTATCACAATCACTCTGTAGATACAACAAAAATGTCGCACTAGCTATGCTTGCCTACATTTTGAAAGTGCCTGTAAAACAGCGTTAAAAATGTGTAGCATCACCGTATAAAATGAATACACGTTAAAAACATTAACGTTTTTCAAAACTTACAAATTTTTACAACATAAAAACATTGCCAAACCTGGGGCAATGAACACAAACTATTGAAAATTGAGTGTCTAAAACGTTAAATGAGTCCATGTACTAGTAGTAGTAGTAGTTTGCAGTGCAGTGGAATATGCACTTGACATTTATTTTTTGCCCAGCCCTAAATTGGTCCACATCCAAGAGGGATTAAAGTTGTTTGCCCTCTTAAAATCCGACTCCTGTGTTGATGGGTTGATGGGAGATGTGGTGACAGAGGGAACATATCTGTGATTTCTGGTGTTGAGTCGACTGCTAGGATTATTTCCAAACGAAGCATAATTACTTCCTGCTCCAGCACCACTTCCATGAAGAATTCCAGAGGCAGATGCTGGTGGCTTCCATCGAACACCCAAAACAGCTTCACGACCTCCTAATTAAAATCAAATTAATCCAGATTAATTTGACTAAATTCTCGCCTACAGACTAATTCAACAGCATAGCAGAACCATTACCACCCTGCCCTGCCCTGCTCGGTTGTGAAATCCGGTAATTTAGAAAGGATTAGTTTATTGAATAGTTAAAATCCTACTTTTAAAAAATCTGGTTTTATTACTGTACTCAATTGATTTCCAGTTCATTGAATGTGATTTACCTGATCCGGGGCCGTAATTTTGATTTTGGTTTGCCCCAGTTTCCACCTGCGTCTCAGAGCTACTACTGTCATCATCATGCCAATCTACTTGTGAGGAGGAAGTCAAAAACTGTCCCGGGTCATCTCCGATTGAAAACTCTTTCATGTCTGCATCTGAGGCTAATAACCCCTGTGAGTTGCTCTCGTCCTCTTCCTGCTGAAGAGCATTAATATTCTCACGCAAGTGATGAAAGAACTTTTCCATGTTGCTTAGGGCCCCTGTTTGCACAAAATTAAATCGAATTAAAAAGGATAGTAAGCATTTATTTGAAAAAGCAATTAGAGTGATGTACTGTGGTCACATACTGGCACCAATATAAGGTGTAAAAGTTGGCTGCTCGTCGTCCGAATTTGACTCAAATTGATCCTCGAGTGGAAACAAGTCGTTGATGGACTGCTGAGTGGGATGATTGTACCGTTGACCTGGACCTTGGCTGTGACCTTTACTGCTCCTGCCGATGCCGGGGATGTTGAGAATGTTCAGTCCGTTTGCCATGGGCGTTCTGCCAGAGAGGATAGAATAGCTGTGCAACTGTGCGAGACGTCCTAAGCCGGGTCGATGAAATCTCAATTGATATGGTGGGGACTTGATTGACTGCTGTTGGCTCTGGAATTCTTCTTCTGAAGATGGAATCGTGGGGCCTCGTGAGACTCGGATGATGCGATTTCGATGGATGGGTGGACGAAGATCACCTGTAATTAGTAAACG
Source organism: Dicyrtoma fusca (assembly GCA_034695205.1). Taxonomy (NCBI): domain Eukaryota; kingdom Metazoa; phylum Arthropoda; class Collembola; order Symphypleona; family Dicyrtomidae; genus Dicyrtoma; species Dicyrtoma fusca. Next base: position 83,522 of record JAQFZC010000080.1, read on the forward strand.
CCAGTCAAAAAAATTAGCATGTGTAAATCTTGTACATACAACATTACTAACAAAGAGAGTACCATTATCATCAGTTAATGGCAGATCGAGAATTTTGATGGTATTTTATACATATTTAAAATCAGCAGACGTCAGAATCGGCCACGAATCAATTCTTTGGAGCTCGGTGTTGAGCTTAAAATAGTATTTAAGGTCAAACTCTGCTAATTAGTCATTAGTTAGTGTTTTATAAAAGTCAGTAACTCTATTTCTAATGTTTGCATAACAACTTGCATCGTCTAACCATCTTGCTAATAGGTACCTATGTACATATTTTTCAGGAAATGCTAATATTAGCTTACACTTAGTGTACCGGAATACGTGCGTATTATAAAATTCCAAGCAATTCGTTCTTTAAAGACTTGAAACTCTCACTAATGAGCCATTTGTTTTGCCATCTTTTTGTTTTGACACACATGGGCTATAACATTCAACGCTTATGTTTGTGGAGGACAAAAAGACAAAATAATGTAACAGAATTTGAAAGAACTTGTTGAGTTGAGTTGATTTTCACATCATCATTAAAAGCACACGAGTCGAGTGTTACCATTTATGTAATTATACTCATTTTGTGATAGACATGACCAGAAACTCGTGCTCGTCCAACTCTCCCATCACGTAAGAGGCAATAGTGCCATCACAACCTACAGAAATGAAACATTACAACGGGATTCCTTTACTTCGAAACTGAACTTCGAATTAGTCGGAATTATTATTATGTATATTTTGTTGATTCGTCTGCAATTCCGAATTATTATTTTCCATATTTGGCTGTCACACGATTTCTTACTTGGATGACGATGACCTATTTGTCAGATCAAGTACCAAGTTTCATTTAATATTGATTAAATCGATTTCAGGCCAGCATCAGCAAAGTATTGTAAGTCGTCGACCCACATCGACAGAATGTCGACTGTCAATACACATTAAATGCAGTTTCCTACTTACGTATGATTACTTCTAAAAATAAAAATATACATATTTAATCAAATAATTCGCTACTTCTTCACCGACTGGAACAGACGTCGACCGACGAGTCAACGTCACCACTCGGGTTCTACTTCTAGGATCCATTTAATCATGCAAATCGATCATTTTTATTGCTTTTTTTCTTGCTTACCGTCATTATGCAAATGCCTTGCAAGTGATAGTACACGCATCCGATAAATAATGCAATGCAACTGCATGATCAGTAGTACAGAGTACAGTTTAAGCACTATTTTCTATTTTTAGAAAGAAAGTAAAACTAACGCTGCGTTCTAAAAATACCTACAAGCCTACAACCTAGTAAACTTTTATAAAACAACTTCATTATTTCGACCTAACTTTACATCCGTCTTATTTACGGGTCTGTGATCTACAAAAGAAATTCAAAATCCAAGAAGTTAGTAAATGGTAAAGTCACTGTCAACTCAAAAGTTCCAGTCTGTCCCCAATGCCCTACAGCTACTAGTAGGGCCAAAGGATAATAGAATCCAATAAGTAGATACGAAGAAACTCAAATTGTAAAATAAATTATTTGTGGGCGTCGGTAGTCGGTACTTGCCTCAACATTCAAAGTCAAACAACATTCAACATTCACCAAATACAAAATATATACTCAAAAAAATCAATTTCAGACTCAAAATCTCAAGATTCAAAAACGACTTGTCAATATTTGAAGGAAGTAGCGGAGTTGCATGGGAGTGGGTGCGCATCGATCAACTTTACTAGCAACTGATACATTCAACATTATTGCGAAATGCTGAATGCTCCTCCGATGTTGACTGTGTCTTTTTGACACAATTTAACATTAAATATTTGTATCGAGAGACGTGGGAGATACCCTGCACGTGAATAATAAATATTTTTGACAGATCTAAATATTACACTCATCATTTTATCTTTTTCGGATGTTAGATGCAGCTAAAAATAGATGTTAGATGCTGGTACACTGGTACCCGGGTACCTACTACCTAAGCTTATACATACAACGAACAACTTACCCCGCTTTCCTTTATTTTGGTTTCGAATCTCTTCTTCAGTAACTTCCGCTTCTGTTCGGACGAAAGTGACCATGAAAACCATGATTATGAGAACAACACAAAGTGACACACAACCTTTCACCTGAGGGATCTTCATCTTTGTGACTATTAGATTATTACCGTCAACTTTAATTAATCACTTACACTTACAGTCTGTTACACGTCTGGGTTTGTTTGCCGAATAAAGGAATAAACTCTCAGCTTGAAGAACAAAAGCAACTTTGATGTCTGTCCAAATAGCAGTAGCGTATTACATCATCGTTTATAAGTATAAAGTTGTAAGTTCAATAACATTTTTCCGGCTACGTACAGTATAGGTACCTATGTAAAGATGTGTTCAAAATATGGGGCGCAGAGATAAAAAAAATACACACCAATATTCTATTTCCCGGTCCTAAACAGTAATGCTCTTCCTAATCCCAGCGGATCCCATGATCCATTCAAAGGAACTTTGTAAATGTCCCAAGCTCCTTTTGCATCTTCAGATTGACTCTTATAGGCAGGGAAATAAAAATATAAATAATAATAAAAACAAATGAAGAGTGCGTAGGCAGATAGAAAGTTTGTCTTATATTACAGAGACAGACACAGAGCCCAAAGTCAACAAGACACAGCAGAGAGATCTCCACAACAAAGACTAATGGTAATCGGAGGGAAAGAGCCAGGAGAGATGTTGTAAGCTTGTCCTGATGTGAAGTTATGTTTGGAGTGGACTGAACTCACAGAAGACTGAGCACTGAGCACTGAAGTGAGGATTTGGGGAATACTTTGCATTTATATGAACCAAAACACCATAAGTAGTCCATAATATACTTGGGAAGACTGACAAATCCCGGATCTAGAGCCCAAAATTCACATTTCAACTCGCTAAAAGTCAAGTCAACTCACTCCGAGCTCACAAGACAAAAGTACCCACCTCTGTGACTAAAAGGCAAAGCCTGGGACAGGGCAAAGGAAGACCTATAGGAATTTGAGTGGGCAAAAGAAAGACCAACCAACACATAAAACAGGTCCCTACCCGGGTACCAGTATAGTAGGAAGGATAGAAGAAATAATGGCATTCTATTAACGTTAACTTAATAGAGCCGATGATACTCATATCAGGATCATCATCATCGTCATATTACATGATGAGCGAAGCCTACAATATACTCATGAAAGGATCAAGTCTGAAAACTTATGGGAGAAAGTTTTGAGTTCAGCGTTAGTGAAAGTATAGAGCTATTCCCGCGACGTACTTGTAGCCAAGCCAACTATGTATGTGTCTGCACATAGTTGACGAACAACTAAATTCGGAATTTCGCTTGGGAACGACATTACAGTCCTAATTATATTATATCGAACGTAATCCCACGTATCATCATTATTGCTAAAATATGCTTATTTACACAACAGAAAGCAAACTAGTGTAATTTTGCAAAACAAATGCACAAGTTTGAAGTTTGCATTTAAATATTACAAGTTTTGTACAAATGAAAGCATAACTTGTAGTTTTTTGCAAAATTTAAAAAAACACTGAAGCAACGATGGCGGGTTATATATGCAGTATGCTTTATTTACTCATTTTAAAAGTAGGTAGTTTTATTTAGAAAATATAGAATTGTACTTTTAATATTCGGTCCATTTTAGGCGCATAGTGTACGTACATAATGAAGGCTTTATCTTCAATCTGGTACGCACATGGCGTGAAAGTTGTAGGGTGGTTTATTATTGGGTCATTAGGCATTTCTAAGAAAAGAGATGTGACGATACACAGCAAAGGGCGAGGAAAGCGATCTGTTAGGAAATTAGGACTCATCTGACACTCGCTTCTTCTTTTTCCTTCCGTTTCCCCCACTTTCCCTACCATCTCTAAGCCCTCAACCTTTTCCCTCAAGAACCCATTTATTACTATAATTGGCTAAGCTCGCAGTAGAAGGAAGCTGATGCGACGCATAATACAATTTGTATTTTCCAAGTTGATAAAAAACTTCCGTTTGCTTGGATGTATAGCTGTACTTTGCTTCTTCAGCTCAGATATTGACACAATAATTAGCATAGTTTGCTACTTTCTCCACTGTTCAATGCGTCGGCCAATGCTCTACAATATGTACACGTTGTTACTCTTTACTTTCTTTTCAAAGAGTATTTTATATTTTTTATATTCAGTTACACTCTTGCCAATGCGAACCATTTTCCCAGTAACTGTGACCTTCCAGTTTTTAACCTAGTATCCCTACGATACGGAATTTCAAAGAATGTTCAAAGAACTATTTTTATCTTTTAAAAATATGGCACGTGTTCACGTGTGTAATGTGTTTGTATATATGGAATAAAATGGAAGAAAGTCTGACAGAAGCGAAAGTGGTGCGTATTAGCTAGTGCCGAGATTAACAACAAGTTAAAAATTAGCTGATAAAAGCCTAAGTGGCTATGCCTATTAGTGTAATGACTGTGTGTGGGAGGGAGGTCTTCTCGTAATAAACTGTCACAGTCGGAGGAAATTGAAGGTTTCCTTGTTTATAGTTCCCTGTCCTGTATATCTATACAGGACATTCAATGTAGATATACAGGACATGTATGTATGTATTAACTATAAATAATGTGAAAACATTTCATTTTGATTACGATACGTAGTTCTTGTTCATAGGTTGAGTGACGGTTCATCCGAGCACAGACAAAGGCAGGCAGGGGCAATTCAAATGAGAGGTCGGGGCTGGTTGAGGCGAGGATTGAAAGAAAGGAGAAATGAGTGCTGAATGGATTCTGAGAAGATGTAAAGGGAAGAAAGTATAACATACTGTGTCAGGCCTTCCGCATATATTACGTCACTCGTACCTAACGCACGCTAACACACTTTCATCCATCGTGTTCACTATTAAGCTTACGATTTTAGCTGTGAATTGCACCCACAGCTTAGATCAACCCAAATACATACATCAAATTAATTAAGCATGCCAACAAAATTTCTAGGACGTAATAAATGAGCGGTCCTTTAGAGCACAATGCTGGTACTTCATACTAAAATAGCACATCGCTCATTTTAGGGTATAAATACTGATATAATCGCATGTGTTCTCTAGAAAGCCCTATTCGGTAAAAGTGGAGAAAGTGGTGAAAGGGAAGAAAGTAAGCTGTTCTCATTTTCCATCTATTTTATCCGTCAGCCCAGTACTAATCCCCTCCCCCTCCTTTGCTTTCCTTTCCCACTATTGTATCCACGGCTATATGAGGTACATTATTCGAATCCTGCCTATCTTGAAAGATAATCGAGAGACAAAGGCGAGGAAACGTCTGTCTTACTTTTAGTGATGTTGCTGTTCTGTCCGTCAGTCTGTCTGTCTTCAAACCGCAGAGCGGTATAGCGTAATAGATACTTAAAAAAGCAGCCGCAATACGTATCTTAATAATAATAAAGAGGTCTACTTGCCCTCTACTAGAGTTTTCACTATGAATACGAATGAAGAATGCGTTAGCCAAACATGCATATATTTAACACTAATGCACGAAGTAATTTAACAAATTGTTAAATCAAAACATACATTTATTCGCTATCAGCTCCTTGCTATTATTAGAATGTGGATTATTCTCTAACTTAACTGCGGTCTGTATTCCGTATTGTGTATGTAAATGCTACTGTATAGAATTCTTTAGTTTGCTCGCTCGTAGTATTATCAAAACTTGGATCAATGTAGGTAACAATACATTGTTGTAGCACTGGATCAAACATATAAAACGGAAACAATGGCCAAGCCAAATTCAAAACAAAAGTCAAAGGTCACCATAAAAATAGGCATTGTAAATCGCCCATCGTTGAAGCTAGACTTTGATGCTATTAAAGACAGTGAAGGTCCACTAGTTCTCATATTAAACTTATATATTGGTGTAGTATAGGCTCAGCTAATAGTTTGCATCTCGTTTCCTTTCCCTTTGACTTGAAATTTGAAATCTATTCTGCATCCTAATCCCTTAATCCCATTCAGCGACGGTCTGTCTGATGTAAAGACTCTATACAAGTTTTATGTATATACATATGTAAAATGTTCAATAGATGAATAGCACATTATAATAATTCTATTAAATATTTCAATATAGCCTGCCTACAAAACTAAACTAACCCATGTATACTAACTAGTAAGGCTTATGCTTGTAATACCCGGTAGAATTCATTAAAATGGAAACACAAACCAGGGCAACAATTATTATTCTAAAACAAAAAGAGTTAGCTTACCATCGTCCATGAGGGTAGAAAGATGACTTTCACTTTGGGGAATTATACATACAAGAACTATACACAAGACACCAATTTTTCTCAAAAGCGGCCATGAAGGAGTCGCTAACGCTGATGATGACGAGGATAAAGATGAAGACAGAGACATTTTCCCTTGATTTTAAATTCTAAAAAACGATTTCTTGAACTCCCCTGAACCCAACCCAACCGAATGACGAACAGAAACAACGGGGGAAGGGAACTGAGACAAAATTCTTCAGTATAATTCTTATTGTTACTTTGATTTTTTGTAATAATTAATTTCCCGTAATAGTTAATCTCTCTTTCTTTCTTGATTTCTTTCGATTTAATTGTAAAAGTAACTTTGAAATTTCAAAATTTCTAAGGGAGGATCTGGCTTGTGTTTACAGAAGACTAGCTTTTGAGCTTCTGTCGTCGAGACGGAAAATGTTTCTTCCCACGCTACGTAGAGCACAATGCAACGCAGCAACCTGTTTCTGTTTCACAATCGTGTATTATAACAAAGCAACAAGCCTAGCAAAGAACAGTAGTATACAGCACAGCACATACTGCGTGTACACTGCGTCCCAATACTATG